>CAXAKX010001401.1:0-86000 GCA_963969525.1 Ontholestes murinus | reverse complement strand
TTGATTATATTGTTTACTGTCAACAACGAGTTTCAATTCCTCGGTTAATTTATTTGCAGTTGATCCAAGAAAATTCTTCAAAAGGTATGTGTAATGAAAGTACTCACCATTATCCAAATCTTCACAGACTTTGTATTGAGATTTTGTGTTCCTCCGGAAATTAAGAAACGTTTTTCACTAGTATACAAGCAATTGATGCCAAAATGAAAGCAATGCGATTTTTTGTTTCCTGAGCAGCCATGTTGAAAACAATTGTTTAATCATTACACATTGATGCAAATCGTTTGTATATTTTACATCTTTAAATTTATAAATCACTTTCAGTTTGTTGGGATTAACGCGTAAGCAATGTACGAACAAATATTGCAATAATCGAAGTGTGCTTTGAAATTTCGTTGCATTACATTGTTTACTGTCAACGAGTTTTAATTTCTCAGTTAATTTATTTGCAGTTGATCCAAGAAAATTCTCAACAGGTATGTGTAATTAAAGTACTCACCTGTTATAATTACGTTTTGTCAGGACGTCGCGGGTCAGAAGAATATCACCAGAGTAATCGTTAACAACAACCCGCCTAGTCTTTATTTAAGAATAACAATACACCGTACTCACACTACTCGCTCACACTCCCGCTCAATAACCTCGATAACTTCTCTTCGCTCACCTCGCTTCAGTCTCTCCTCGCTCGCACACTTCCGCTCACCACGCTTGCTCGTTGCTAAAGAGGTCGAGACGCCTCCTCTTCCCGCCGTTCTCCCTTCTTCCCCGCCAACCTGTCAAACCTCTCCTTTGCGCTCTCAGCTCGCGCCTCTTAAATCTAAATTCACGCTATACAACCACTCATACAATTTACATTTATAACATTTATAACACTCGTCCATCCTGAATTAAACCGCGTCCTCGCGGTTAGACGAAATCTTTCATCCAGCCCGGTTTCTGTCGCCTACGCTCGGGTCTGCTCGCATCAGGAACGCCTTCCAACTCGTCGCCGCTCGACGAATTCTCCGCCTCTGGCTCGAATTCCGCGTCGCTCTCCTCCCGCCCTTGCACATCCTCGTCCTCTCCATCTAACTTCTCATCATCGGTCGCATCGCTATCTGTCAGCACCTCCTCCACGTCAAACTCGTCCTCGAACGTCTCGCCCTCCACTGGATCATTCTCTGTCGCGTTCTTGTACAGTTTTATCTGCGAGACGTGCGCCGTTGTCTCGTAGATCCGCCCGCCCTCTGCTTCATTTAGCGTTCGCACTCTGTAGGTGTCCGCTGGAAGCACCTCGACGATGACTAGCGGCCCTCTGTACGCTGGTTGGAGTTTCGTGGATTCCCCAGTCGCCACAGGTGGTTTCTTCAGCACCGCGATGTTGCCCACCTCGTAGACAACGCCTCGAAATCGCGTCTTGTCGTAGTACGCCTTCGTCTTCGCCTGACTCGCCTCGATTGACCGCCGCACCTCGTCGTGAATCTCGCTGGGGTCTCGCCTTGGACGGTCCCTCTTCGTCACCCTCATTAGTCGGTTGTCCGACGCCGTTGGATGGAATCCAAACAGTACCTCGAAAGGTGTTCGCCCCGTTGTCTTGTTCTCGCTACGGTTTATGTCTCGCTCCACCTCGCGAATTCGCCTGTCCCATTCGGTCTCCTGCTCAAGGGACGCCAAAATTACCGGGACCACAGTCCGGTTTACTCGCTCGACCTGACCGTTTCCCTGTGCGCGATGGGTTGCGATGAGTGTGTGGTGTACGCCCTCTCGCTGGCAGAACTCCTCGAACTCCACTGCCGTGAACGCCGTCCCTCTATCGCTCACCACCATGTCAGGGTTACCATACTCATGGAAATAGTCCTGCAGAATCTGCACAGACTCCCTCGCCGTTGTTCCTCGCACCGCATACAACCTTGAGTATTTGGAAAAAGAATCCGTTATAATCAACAAATACGAATTTCCACGCATACTCCGGGGAAAAGGACCCAAATGATCGATATGGACACGCTGGAAGGGTCTAAGGGTAGGGGGAATTGGATTTAATAATCCCGCACGCCTTCCGCCCGGGGTCTTTCCCCACAAACACTCCATACACCCTCGGATGTGTCGCCTCACATACGCCCTCATCGACGGAAACCAGAAGTTCCGCAGAATCTTGGCCACCGTCCTCTCTTCCGCAAAATGTCCCATACAGTTGTGGTACTGGACCACCACTGACTTCCTCATTGATGACGGAATGACGTAGAGCACGCGCTGCTCGCCGTTCACCGTCACCTGTCTCACCAGTCGCCCCTCATCGAGTTGATAGTTGACAACTCGATTCTTCTCGCCTCTCGTGAGCTCTTCTTGGGGTCGCTGAAGAAGCTCCACTAGCTCTCGCAGTCGTGGATCATCGCGCTGGATTAAGTCCACTTCCTCCACACGAACTACCTGAAACACATCAAGTCTTTGCGCGCACTCGTCTATAGTATCTCTCGCGTTTTCCACGGGTGCCCGACTAAGAGCGTCCACATGCGCCATTCGCACGCCCGCACGATGTCGAATCGTGAAACGATACTCCATGAGAAGACTATACCACCGCGCGATCTGTGGTTTCAACGCCTTCTTCTCGTTGAGATAGATCAACGCCTGACAGTCCGTCACTATAATAAACTCTACGCCCAACAAATACGTTCGTAGTCTCTCAACGCACCAGACCACCGCGAGTAACTCGAGTCGGCTCGAGTGGTAATTTCTCTCGGCGTCAGTTGTCTTTTTAGACACGCAATGCACCAAACGCAACTCGCCTTCATTATCGCGCTGTAATAGCATACCCGCTAATCCTTCCGCGCTCGCGTCAGTATGTAGCTCGGTTTGCGCTCGCTCGTCGAACGCACGTAATACTGGTCGCCCAACTAATTCGCGCTTCAAGTCCTCAAACAAACTGTTCTCACGCTCGCCCCACACAAAGGCCTTGTCCTTACGCGTTAAGTCGCTAATCGCCCGCACTTTCCGCGCATAGTTCGGAATAAACTTACGGAAGTATCCCGTCAGCCCAAGAAATCTGCGCACCTCGTGCTCATTCCTAGGTGGTGGAAACTCCTCGATCGCCCGCGTTTTTGGCACTCCCGGTTGAATGCCCTTCTCGCCCACGCTGAAGCCCAAAAATTCGACGCTCGGCATCGCAAATCGGCATTTCGTTAGTTTCAATGTTAAACCCGCACTCCTCACCCGCACCAATACTTTCTTCAACCGCTCAACAAACATTTCGAAATTCGCCGCCGGAATCAAAATGTCATCTAGATAGTATACTATCTCGCGCCCGTTCAACTCACCGAATACCTCATTCATCATCCGACAGAACTCGTAGGGCGCATTTGTTAGCCCAAAACACAATCGCTCGAACTCGCCTGTCGTGTCGGGGGTGATAAACGCTGTCTTCTGCTTCGCCGCCTCAGCCAATGGAATTTGCAGATATCCATTTGCCAAATCCAAAGTCGTGAATAACTTGTTACCCGCTAGCGTCAAAAACTGTTCCTCGATCTGAGGGATCGGATAGTTCACCCGCTCTGTTTGGTTGTTTAGGAAACGAAAGTCGATCACCAATCTCTTCTCGCCGTTCGCCTTTGGCACCAAGAGCACTGGACTCGCATAAGGTGACTGTGTTTCCCTTACTAGCCCCGCTTCCTTCCACTCCTCTACAATCTGCTTGATTGTCGCCCTGTCATCCGCACTAACCTTATAGGGCCTTCGCCTCACGGGGATTCCATTGTCGCGGATATCCACCTGCATTAAATGTGTGCATCCCATCTCGGCAAGTGACTGCGAAAAGCAATCGCGGTTCTCCTGCAACACATTAATCAAAATTTCTCGCTCTTCCGGCCTCAATTCCGGCCCAATGATCATCTCCCCCTCGGGCAATGGCTTCGCCCTTTCAATTGTCAAAATCTCTGCAAACTCCTCGGTCTGCAGATCCTCAAACGGATCTTCCACCGCTTCAACACTCACCTCGCCACTCTCAATCCGCCACTTGACATGGTGATTTAATAAAAAGGTCTCGCCAATCAACATGTTAGGACCCATCACATCGTTCGGAACAACGTGAATCTCCAACTCCCTCACCATCGCTGTGCCCACTTTTAAATCCACGGTGACCACCCCGAGTGAGCTTACACGGTGCGGCGCTCCGAACCCGTTAAAAGACTCACATCGCGTTTCGTCCATCGCCAAATTCATTCGCTTCGCCTCGCTCTCTTTTAAGATGCACTCCGCCGCGCCTGTGTCAAACACTCCCTCGACTTCGTGCTCGCCATTGATGATCGCCAGTTTTCGGAAACTCTTTTTCCTCTGAACCTTCCTCACAAAAAGCACCTCTTGCTTAAGCGGACACGCGCCAGACATGTGACCAACACCCTGGCATTTAAAGCACTTTACCTTCGGGCATGCGTTGCTTTTGTGGCCCTCTTGCTTGCAAACAAAGCACTTAAGTCGCGCGCACCTCGACGCCAAATGTCCCACCTCGCCGCACTGGAAGCACTTCCTTCCCTCGCTGGAGTTTCGAGCAGTTGGTGTTGCCGATGGTCTCGCAGGCCCCGCTGAAGCTGCCACGTTGGAGCGCGTCGGCTCCGACGGTTTCGCGCTCGGACGCGCCTCTCGACTTTTACTTACAACCGCACGACGCGTACCTTCTAGCCGCTCAAATTCAACCAAATCATGCAATAGTTCGTCTGCCGATGCATGAACCTTCGCCAACATAACATTGTAGCAGTCGCGTGACCACAAACCCGCCAGAACTTGTTCTTTTACTTCCGCGAACGCCAAATCTAATTTACGACACAACGCCACTTTCGCGAACAAATACTGATCTACGGCTTCATCCCTGAGTTGCACCCGCTGCATCATTTTGTTCAAATTGTCCACTTGGCTCTCCCGCACGAAAAATGTCTGTTCGAACGCGTTTTTAAATTGCGCCCACGTCGTTACCGCCGTACGAACGCCCTCATACCACTCACGCGCACCTCGCACTAATTTGTTTCGCGCCGTTTCGAAGATGTATTCATCTGTGAGATGGTGTAGCGCCTGTACGCTGTTCAGCTGTTGCAGCCACCTTCGTCCGTCTTCCCGATATCCACCAAACGCTGGGATGCCGCTCAAAACCTCCGGCATCACTCCTACACTTACAGTTGTTGTATTATTCGCTAGTTGGTTGAACATCGTCTGCATCAACGCATCACGCCGCGCATTTTCCTGCAGCATCATCGCCATTATCTCCCGCATTCCAGGATCAGCTGTTGGTGCTGCCGCACCGCCCGCTGCGCCATCTGTTGACTCCATTGTCGACCTTCCCGCACTCACCGCGCCGAAAAATGTTAGGTTGTCTTTCGCGCTTTCGCGCCGCGCCACGCCGACCGCGCCTAAACTTTACTGACCCAACCCCAAAGTTTTCTCGCCTCGCCACGCCACACCTTACACGCACTCGCGATTAACTCTATGATTGTCTTCGGGATATCCCACTTCTGATGTTAGAATTACGTTTTGTCAGGACGTCGCGGGTCAGAAGAATATCACCAGAGTAATCGTTAACAACAACTCGCCTCGTCTTTATTTAAGAATAACAATACACCGTACTCACACTACTCGCTCACACTCCCGCTCAACTCGCTAAACTCCCTCAATAACCTCGATAACTTCTCTTCGCTCACCTCGCTTCAGTCTCTCCTCGCTCGCACACTTCCGCTCACCACGCTTGCTCGTTGCTAAAGAGGTCGAGACGCCTCCTCTTCCCGCCGTTCTCCCTTCTTCCCCGCCAACCTGTCAAACCTCTCCTTTGCGCTCTCAGCTCGCGCCTCTTAAATCTAAATTCACGCTATACAACCACTCATACAATTTACATTTATAACATTTATAACAGATTACTGTGTAATTCGAAACGAGTCAGTCAGTGTTGTATAAAAATAAAAAGTAGAATAAAAAAGTTAAACGTTTTTCTGCTATTCATTAAAAATGTACTACGAAGTGAACGCGTCTAAAATTCAAGATAAAAATTTTTATAGTAATAGTTTTAATTAGGAAAGAAATATTAAACGATTCTTTACTCAAAAGAGGAATTGGTTAAGAAAAAAATCACAAGAAAATTTAGCAAAAACAATGGAAAATTATTTGTGAATATGATAAGAAGATTAAATTTAACAAGAAAGAACAATACAATATCAGTTAAAACAATTAAAAAATATTTTTCAATTCTTTTCAAATTAATAGTTAAAATCTACAAAAGAACTTTTGAGATTCGTCAAGGAAAATAGATTTCTATAAATATTATCTAAAAGTAGTTCACATTTGACTAAAACTACAGTAAGGACTTAATTACAAAATATTTTAAATGTTCTAAAAAAGCACTTCAAAATTTAAAGGCGATTGGGATTTTCAAAAA
The DNA here is from genome assembly GCA_963969525.1 of Ontholestes murinus. Lineage (NCBI taxonomy): Eukaryota > Metazoa > Arthropoda > Insecta > Coleoptera > Staphylinidae > Ontholestes > Ontholestes murinus. The sequence continues at coordinate 79,615 of CAXAKX010001401.1, read as the reverse complement.
AAACTTGCTTAATATTTCAATATTTTTGATAATAATAATAAGTTAAAAACTACCTTTTTTGAAATTAGTTTACAACAAAACTTTATTCTCTTTATTCTCTCAAGCTAATTGAAAAGATGATTTACAGTTAAAACAAACAATTAAAGTTTCTTAAAAAAAATCATTAGAATTAAATATTTCTTATATTTAATTAATTGCTCACTTAACCCGTGGTGAAACATATTTGAAAAATCTTGATTAGAAATTAAAAACACTTGGTTTGTTTCACAGAATATTTGGAGAAAAAATAATAAATATCAAGATAAATATTTCTTTATAAAAATCAGCAATAAACTTCTCAGTGAAGTAATAACAATAAGAATATTGTTAAAAAGAACACTATTAAAAATTTGACAAGAAAAAAATAGTTCTAAAGAATAGCTTGTGGATTTTTTACAAAAATAAAATGCAAAATCTATTAAAAACAATCCGAAATTACCACTGGCGTTTATAAACAAATAAATTTATATATTTTGAAATGATTTAAAATATTTTTTATATTTTTAACTCAATAATAATGAAACAAGTGTTTAAAAAATACTTAATCATGTCTTGAAAATCTATAGAAATAAGGAAAGAAAAATTAAAAAACTTTGCAACTTAAAACTTAAGAAAAATACAAGTCTTTAAAAGATAATGTCTAAGTAACTTAAAAATTAGAAAATTTAATAATTTTCAAGAAAATTCAAAGAAAAAACAAATAAATATCAAAAATCATTGAGAAAGATTTAATAATAATAATAATAATAATAATTAAATTTATTCAGTTCAGTAAACATACATCAAATTCATGTACACTATTCTAAAATGAACACGTCAAAACAAAAGCAGTATTTCATAAAGAAGTAATAATACTAATACTTAAAAAATAATAATACCTAAAAAAATAATAGTAACATAAATAAAGAAACTAATAGCTAAAGTAACAGACACTTGAGTTAAATTAATATATAAGTAATTCAAAACCCTCTATAAATATAATTTAAAAGCAAACTGACAGAAAGGAATAATGATTTTTATTTTGAAGAAACATTGGAATATTTTACAACCCAAAATTTCTTATGGGAAAATTTCTAGGAAATTTGAAAATAATAAAATAAATAATATTAAAATTACTTAAAATATTAAACTCCTTAAAGTTCAATTACACAAAATCTCAAATTCAGTTAAAGATTTTGGAAAGTTTTTGAATATTTTCGATTTGTTCTAAATTAAAAAAAGTATGGAAATTGAAAGAGAAAATAAAACATTGAGAGAGGTTTTCTTGAAAACTCATAGAAATAAGGAGAAATTAGAAAATTTTAAAACATTAAAATTTCTATAAAATCTCTTAAAAAGTTAGTGAAATTTTAAAATTTAAAACTTTTTAGAAATTATATACAAAAATTTAAGAAATAGATATCAAAAAATCTTCGAGGAATATTTTCTAAAAAAATCATGAAGAATTCTAGAAGGTTTTTGAAGAAACTATTTTTTCTTGATGTAAAGTTTAAAATTTAAAGGGAATGAGGAAAGAAATGTTAGAATTACTTAAAATATTGTCATTATCGAGAAGTCAAAAAGAAAATAGTTACATTTACATTTTGAGACTTCATAAAAACAAATAAAGGAAAATATAAACTTTATTTACTTTACTTTAAACTTTAAATTTCAAAAGTCTTAAGGTTAAGTTTAAGAAGTTCTTCCAAAATTTTATAAAACATTTCAAAAAGTAGAAAATACATATCAAAAATCTTGAGAAAAGATTTTCGAAAAAAAACATCGACATAAGAAAAAAAAATCTAGACATTTCTTGAAGCAACATTTTAAAAACTATTTCCGTAGTTTTTATTTAAATTAAAAATAATCGACAAAATATAATTCTCGAAGAACAATTAAAAAACTGATACAATGCGAAGGAAAAAAATCCAGAAACTTCTTCAGAAATTCTTAAATTGGTTTGTAGATTTTGAAAATTTTATTATTTAGAATTAAAATTTAAAAAAAAGTCAGATATCCTCCTTTATTATTAACAAAAGATTTAAAGATTTACGTTAAAACAATTACAATAAAGACAAAATACCTTTTGAATAAAATATCTAGTATCAGAGAAATATGGATTTTTTTTTAAATTCTGGATGAGAAATTATGGGAATATTTTAGAAATTAGTAAAAAAATGGTAGAAAATTTTACTTGCCTCAAATAAAATCTCTATTTGGAAGAAAAAATTTGCTCAAACTTTCTAAAAATGCAAAAGAAACATTTTGGGAAGTTTTAAATTCTTAACATTTGGAAGAAACTTTGTTGGAAAGTATTTAAACCCTTCGAAAAAATTTCTCGCATTTTAGAATAGAAAACAATTGAGAGTTGTAAAAATCTGTTAAAATTATTGAAAAATTCTATAAATTTGGAAGGAAATTTACTGGAAAATTAATTTATCCTATTTAGTTCTTTTTTGTCTGCTTTCTTACAAAAATACATATAAAAGCAAAAAAGGATTTAGTATGTTTAAATATATGTATATTAGAAGCTATGAAAAAAAATCTCAATTTGAAAGCTAATATCTGAAATATTCTAGAAAGTTTGCTGGAAGTCTGAATTTTTTTTAGACCTTTCGACAAAAATTCTATCAAATTGAAAAGAAAGAATGACAAAATGAAATATGAAAGATATAAATTGTTGGAAATTTCTAGGAACCTCGAAGAAAATTTGGAAAACAAATTGCTCGATAACTCTAGGAATCAGGAATAGAAATTACTTCAAGATTTTAGAAATTTTTGATAAGTGTTTACAAAATTTTAGAACCCTCTTCTTGCATTTCTAAAAATCTAGATGAAAAATGATGAGCACTTTCTAGATTTTAGAAAGTGCTCAGAATTTTTCGTACATTTCTGAAAGATTGTAGAAGCCTAGAAGAACATTCTTACAATTTGGCTGAAAAAGAAATTTTAATGTGAAAGAAAAGTTAATAGAAATATTTTAGATCTATAGAAGAAAATTCTCGCAATTTCGAATAGAAAACCATTGAAAATTGTAGAAATCTGTATTATTGAAAAATCCTAGAAATTTCTAGAAGGAAAATTATCTTGTTTTTATTTAGATATTTGGTCTGCTTTTAAAAAAAACATATTGAAGCAAATTAGTATTTAGTATTTTTAAATATATTCTAGAAGCTTTAAACAAATTCTAAATTTGAAAGAAAAAATCTGAAATATTTTAGAAAGGTTGCTGTAAAATTCTAGAAGTCTGGAATTTTTTTAGATCTTTCGACAAAAATTCTAATAAATTGAAAAGAAAGAATGACAAAATGAAATATGGAAGATAAATTGTTGGAAATTTTTAGGAACTTCAAAGAAAATTTAGAAGAGAAATTGCTCGAAAATTCTAGAAATCAGGAATAGAAATTACTTCAAGATTTTAGATTCTTTTTATAAGTGCTTACAAAATTTTAGAACCCTCTTCTTGCATTTCTAAAAATCTAGATGAGAAATTATAAGCAATTTCTAAAATCTGGAATGAAAATTTCTGAAAGATTGTAGAAGCCTTGAGGAACATTCTTTCAATCTGGCTGAAAAAACATTTAAAAATGTGGAAGAATAGAAATATTTTAGATCTATCGAAGAAAATTCTCGCAATTTAGAATAGAAAACAATTGAAAATTGTAGAAATCTGATAGTATTAGTGAAAAATCCTAAAAATTTCCTGAAGGAAAGTTATGTTGTTTCTATTTATTTATTTGGTCTGCTTTCTTAAAAAAAGGATATAAAAGCAAATTAGTATTTAGTATGTTTAAATATATTTTAGAAGCTATGAAAAAAAATTCTCAATTTCAAAAAAAAATCTGAAATATTCTACAAAGGTTGCTGGAAAATAAAAGTGTGGAAAATTATTTAGATCTTTCGACAAAAATTCTATCAAATTGAAAAGAAAGAATGACAAAATGAAATATGAAAGATAAATTGTTGGAAATTTTTAGGAACCTCAAAGAAAATTTAGAAGAGAAATTGCTCGAAAATTCTAGAAATCAGGAATAGAAATTACTTCAAGATTTTAGAAATTTTTGATAAGTTCTTACAAAATTTTAGAACCTTTTTCTTGCATTTCTAAAAATCTAGATGAAAAATTATGAGCACTTTCTAAAATCTGGAAGGGAAATTACTGAAAGATTGTAGAAGCCTAGAACATTCTTACAATTTGGCTGAAAAAAAAAATTTTAATGTGAAAGAAAAGTTAATAGAAATATTTTAGATCTATCGAAGAAAATTCTCGCAATTTCGAATAGAAAACCATTGAAAATTGTAGAAATCTGATAGTATTATTGAAAAATCCTAGAAATTTCTAGAAGGAAAGTTATCTGGTTTCTATTTAGTTATTTGGGCTGCTTTCTTAATAAAAGTATACAAAAGAAAATAAGTAAATATATTTTAGAAGCTTTGAAAAAAAATTCTCAATTTGAAAAAAAAAAAATCTGAAATATTCTACAAAGGTTGCTGGAAAATAAAAGTGTGGAAAATTTTTTAGATCTTTCGACAAAAATTCTATCAAATTGAAAAGAAAGAATGACAAAATGAAATATGAAAGATGAATTGTTGGACATTTTTAGGAACCTCAAAGAAAATTTAGAAGAGAAATTGCTCGAAAATTCTAGAAATCAGGAATAGAAATTACTTCAAGATTTTAGAAATTTTTGATAAGTTCTTACAAAATATTAGAACCCTCTTCTTGCATTTCTAAAAATCTAGATGAGAAATTATGGGCAATTTTAAATATTTGGAAGGAAAATTTCTGAAAGATTGTAGAGGCCTAGAGGAACATTCTTACAATTTGGCTGAAAAAAATTTAAAAATGTGGAAGAAAAGTTAAATAGGAATATTTTAGATCTATCGAAGAAAATTCTCGCAATTTAATATAGAAAACAAAAAAAAACATATAAAAGCAAATTAATATTTAGTATTTTTAAATATATACTAGAAGCTATGAAAAAAATTCTCAAGTTGAAAGCAAAAATCTGAAATATTCTAGAAAGATTTCTGTAAAATTCTAAAAGTCTGAATTTTTTTTAGATCTATCGACAAAAATTCTAACAAATTGAAAAGAAAGAATGACAAAATAAAATATGAAAGATAAATTGTTGGAAATTTTTAGGAACCTCAAAGAAAATTTAGAAGAGAAATTGCTCGTTAATTCTAGAAACCAGGAATAGAAAATACTTTAAAGATTTTAGATATTTTTGATAAGTTGTTACAAAATTTTAGAACCCTCTTCTTGCATTTCTAAAAATCTAGATGAAAAATTATGGGAAATTTCTAAAATTTGGAAGGAAAATTTCTGAAAGATTGTAGAAGTCTAGAGGAACATTCTTTCAATTTGGCTGAAAAAAATTTAAAAATGTGGAAGAAAAGTTAAATAGAAATATTTTAGATCTATCGAAGAAAATTCTCGCAATTTAATATAGAAAACAATTGATAATTGTAGAAATCTGATAGTATTATTGAAAAATCCTAGAAATTTCTAGAAGGAAAGTTATCGGGTTTCTATTTAGTTATTTGGTCTGCTCTCTTAAAAAAGCATACAAAAGCAAATAAGTATTTAGTATGTTTAAATATATTTATAAACTTTGAAAAAAAAAATCTCAATTTGAAAAAAAATCTGAAATATTCTAGAAAGGTTGCTGGAAAATAAAAGTGTGGAAAATTTTTTAAATCTTTCGACAAAAATTCTATCAAATTGAAAAGAATGAATGACAAAATGAAATATGAAAGATAAATTGTTGGAAATTTTTAGGAACCTCAAAGAAAATTTAAAAGAGAAATTGCTCGATAATTCTAGAAACCAGGAATAGAAAATACTTTAAAGATTTTAGATATTTTTGATAAGTTGTTACAAAATTTTAGAACCCATTTCTTGCATATGAGATGAGAAATTATAAGCAATTTCAAATTCTTACAATTTGGCTGAAAAAAATTTAAAAATGTGGAAGAAAAGTTAAATAGAAATATTTTAGATCTATCGAAGAAAATTCTCGCAATTGAAAATTGTAGTAATCTGATAATATTATTGAAAAATCCTAGAAATTTCTAGAAGGAAAGTTATCTTGTTTCTATTTAATTATTTGGTCTGCTTTCTTAAAAAAAAACATATAAAAGCAAATGAGTATTTAGTATGTTTAAATATATTCTAGAAGCTTAAAAAAAATTCAATTTGAAAGAAAAAATCTGAAATATTATAGAAAGGTTGCTGGAAAATTCTAAAAGACTGTAAAATGTTTAAAAATCTTTTGACAAAAATTCTAACAAAATAAAATATGTAAGATAAATTCTTGGAAATTTTTAGGAACCTTGAAAGAAATTTGGAAGAGAAATTGCTCGATAATTCTAGAAATCTGGAAGATTTTAAAAATTTAGAAGATAAGTAGTTACAATATTTTAGAACCCTCTTCTTGCAATTCTAAAAATCTAAATGAGAAATTATGGGAAATTTCTAAAATCTGGAAGGAAACTTTTTGAAATATTTATTATTTATTTCTTATACTTTAGCTGCTTTCCTAACAAAATAGATATGAAGATATAAAATAATACGAAACATACAAAAAATTTTATAGAAGAAGCTGGGCGGAGTTCATGTGGTCCAATGATCTTCTCTAACCCATAATTCTGACAGGCAGTGAGAGTCAAAGAATTCTCCGTGTTCTTTTTACCATTAATATATGCCTTATTTTAGACATTTTCCATCTCTTAAAGAAATTTTTTTACAATTTGGCTAAAAAAATATTTAAAAATCTGGAAGAAAAGTTACTAGAAATATTTTAGATCTATCGATGAAATTTCAAGAAATTTTAAAAAGAAAATGACACTGAATTGAAAAACTTACAAAATTCTATAACCATTCGAAGTAAGTATGGATTACCACGTAGTAACGATCGCAACCATTCTCTTTATTAAAATGGTAAGATGTTTTAAAAATCGGAATAGTCATTAATTGGAAATATATCTTGAATTTTGGAGGCGTTCACTTCGTAGTACATTTTTAATGAATAACAGAAAAACGTTTAACTTTTTTATACTACTTTTTATAAAATAAAAAATAAAATATAAAAAGTAGTATAAAAAAGTTAAACGTTTTTCTGTTATTCATTAATTGGAAAATTTCTTCCACCTTTTTCCAATTTCTAGCAACTTTTCTTCAACGTCTCGAGAATCATTTCTTGCTTAATTTATCAAATTTTTCTTCAACTTTTCTTCTAAAATATAAAGGAGGGATTTAGAATTACAAAATTTTCAAGAAACTTTAAAAAATGAAGAGAAATGAAGAAGAATTTTAGAATTTTCCAGGAACTTTTCTACTAGAATTTTCCATAAATTCTTGTTTTATTTTATCAAAACTTTCCAGTAATTTCTCTTCTAAATTTCAAAAGTTAAATGAACTTCGGAAGTTTTTTTTAGAATTTCCTACTATCGAAGACAAAAAAGCAGGGTAAAAATATTGAAAAAAAATCAAATCAATTTATATATTTTGATAAGTTTTTGAATTTTTTATTGAAAAATCGGTCCTTTCAGTCGATGCCAAAATAAAATTATTAATCTCAAAGAAAATAATAAAATAATTATTAACAAAATAAAATAAATCTTTGAAAGACGGTTTCTTGAGATTCAATATAAGGAAAGAAAAATTAGAATTTCCCAGCAGCTTCTCTTCTAGAATCTTCCATAAATTATTGTTTTATTAAAAAAAACTTTCCAGTAACTTCTATTCTAATTCTAATCTAAAATTACAATTTCTTAGAAAGTTTTTTTTTTGAATTTTCAACTATCCGATACAAAAAGAAGGGTAAAAATATAGGAATTTAAAAATCCAAATAGATTTATAGATTTTGAATTTTTTTAAATTTTTTCGATAGTCTCAAAGAAAATAATGAAATAAATATTTCTACAATAAAATAAATCTTTGAAAGAGGGTTTCTCAAGAACCGATAGAAATAAGGAAAGAGAAAATCGAATTTTCCAGCAACTTCTCTTCTAGAATTTTCCATAAATTCTTGTTTTATTAAAAAAAAACTTTCCAGTAACTTCTATTCTAAATCTAAATCTATCTAAAGTAACAAGAACTTTCTTCGAAAATTTTGTTTAGAATTTTCCACTATCTGAGACAAAAAGAAGGGCGAGAAGATAGGAATACAAAAACTCAAATGGATTTATAGATTTTGAAATACATTTTTATTTTTCTTAAATTGTTTCGCTGATCTCTAGATTTCAAGTTATAAGTTGGAGAGTTGTCTACTTTTTCTTTCCTTATCTGTAGGTTATAAAAACAACCTCTCTTAAAGGTTTATTTTATTTAGAAATATTAATGAAATAAAACAGGGTTTCTTTAGAACCTATATCAATTATTGAACCAATAAAAATAAGAATAGAGAAATTTGAATTTTCTAGCAACTTCTCTTCTAGAATTTTTCATAAATTCTTGTTTTTTTTTAAACTTTCCTGTAACTTCTCTTCTAAATCTAAATTTAATCTAACGTTACAAGAACTTTCTTCAAAAGTTATTTTTTAAGAATTTTTTACTATCTGAGTCAAAAAGGGTAAAAATATAGGACTGCCAAAACTTAAAAAACTTTGGATTTTAAGTTATAAGTTGCAAAGTTTTCTAATTTTTATTTCCTTATCTATAGGTTTATTTTATTTAGAAATATTAATGAAATTAAAAAATAAAAGATTTCTTTAGAACTCTTCTAGAATTTTACAGTAACTTCTCTTCTAAATCTAAATCTAATCTAAAGTTACAAGAACTTTTTTTTAGAATTTTCTACTATTTGAGACAAAAAGAAGGATTAAAGTATGAGAATTGAAAAATTCAAATACATTTAGAGATTTTGAAAAGTTTTTGAATATTTTTCAATTTTTTCGTTGAGAAAATTTTCGATTTCAAGTTATAAGTTTTCTAATTGTTCTTTCTTTGCCTACAGGTTATAAGAAACTCTCTTTCAAAGGTTTATTTTATTTAGAAATTTTATGAAATTTAAAAAAAATTAAAAGTAGGTTTCTTTAGAATATATAAATTATTTTTTTGTATTACTGTATGAATTATTCTGATGTATGTAAGACTAGCTATAGTTCACTTGTGTAAACCTTTGTATACACACAAAATTAATCTAACCTAATCTAAATCTAATCTAATCTAGTTTGTCAAAACATGAATAAAACATAAAAAAGAAATTATGAAAGAAAAATTAGATAACTTTGCAACATAATAAGTAAATATAAAAAAATTGGCAAGACTATAAAAAACGTGGCAAAAAGGAAAAAACGAATTTAAATGCTTTTGAAAAAAACATAAGAAAATTTCAAAACTCAAATTTTTTTCTTGAGATTGTTTCTAGGAAATTTAAAGAAAATGAGAATGCTTTATATTATCGGAAGAGGCAATCAGTTTCTCTTAATAAATTTTACAATATTTCAGCATTTTCCCTTAATAAATTCTAGTCTTTTATAGAATTTTTATTTAAAATGTTTAGAATTTTGCATAGTTTTCTAAATTACGTGAATTTCAAAACTTTTTCTTGAGGGATTGTTTATAAAATATTTAAAGAAAATGAGAATGCTTTATTTTATCACAAGAGACAATCAGTTTCTCTTCATAATTGTTACAATATTTCAGCATTTTTCCCTTAATAAATTCTAGTCTTTTTAGAATTTTTATTTCATATTTCTAGAATTTGTTTGTTTCTTCAAGAATATTCCCTCCATCCTTTTTTTATGATTTCTAGCAACATTTCTTTCACGTTTCGACAATCATTTCCTGGTTATTTTATCAAAATTATTAGCAATTCCTCTTAGAAAATATTAAGGAGGGTTTTAGAATTACAAAATTTTCAAAATTAAAAATTTGAAAAGAAATATAAAAAAATTCTTAAGGAAGATTCTACAATGAAAAATCTCTGACAGAAAGGAAGTTTTTAAAAAAATAATTTAAAAACTCAGAATTTCTTCTTAAGGGAAAGTTTCTTTCTAGGAAATTTAAAAAAAATAGGAAAGAAATATTGAAATTACTTTAAATATAAGGAACAATTGAAATAAACAAAGGCAAAGAGCTAGGAAATAATGTAGAATCTTAAAAAAATATTTATAAATTTTGAAAAGTTTTTGAATATTCACTGTTTGATTTGAGTTTAGTTATCAATATTGAATTAAAACACTTTTTTGTTTCCTTCCTTCACCTGCATTTTGAGTACCATGTACATCTGACATAAAAATAAAAGTGACGGAAGGAAATAACAATGTGTTTTAATTCAAAAGATTATGAATATTTTCAATTATTCTAACCGAAAGAAAATAAAGACACATATTTTTATTAAATGAATCTTTGAGAGAGGGTTTCTTGAAAACCTATAAAAATTATGAGAGAAAAAATAAGAAAGCTCTGCAACTTAAAACTAAAAACAAATTCAATCTTTGAGGTAAAAATTCTCAAAAATTATAGAAATTCTAAAATTCATTATTTTCTAGAAAATTCAAAGAATGTAGAAAATAAATATTAAAAAGGCTTTGAGAAAGATTAAAAAAAACTCTTACAAAAAGGAAATAAGAGATTTTAAAAAGTTTGTTTTAAGAAATATTAGACAAAACTCAAAACTATTTCTTGTGATCAAGCTTCTAAGAATTTAAGGAAAACAAAAGCAAAAAAATAGAAAAAGAAAAGAATACAGAAAAGAAAGGAAAAGAAAAGAACTGAATGAAAAAAGAAAAGAAAGGAAAAGAAAAGAAAAGAAAAGAAAAGAAAAGAAAAGAAAAGAAAAGAAAAGAAAAGAAAAGAAAAGAAAAGAAAAGAAAAGAAAAGAAAAGAAAAGAAAAGAAAAATAACAAACTAGAAAGTGAATAAGGAATGAAAAATAGAAAAATTAGACCATTTCAAATGTCTTCAAATAACTTTAGCAGTGGCTTTTTTAAAATTAGAAGAGTTCTAAAATTTAAAATCTTCTAGAAAAATATGAAGTAAGTGTGAAAAAATAATTTTTCCAAAAAACAAAAAATACTAATTGGAAAAAGTTTAAGAAAAAACTATTTCTTCTTTTAAACTTCTTTTTAAGGTAAAAACTTTCCCTTAAGAAGAAGTTTGGAGTTTAAAAATTTGAAGAAGAAGAAGAGCAAAGAAATACTAAATTACTAAAAAACAACAAAATAAAGGAAACATTCTAAAATTCTTGTTTTATTTTAGAAGAATTTTCCCGTAAATTCTCTTCTGAATTTCTGGAAATACTTGAACCTTCTTCAAAAGATTGTTTTTAGAATTTTAAAGAAAATAAGAAAAGAAATACAAAATTATTTAAAATATTAGAATCTTAAAGAAACAATTTAAGAACAACTCAGACAAAAATAAGGAATTTTTTTTTAGATTTTGAAAAGCTTTGAATGTTTTAAATCTTTTTTTTGAACTTAAAAAAAATGAAATAAATCTTTTAGAAGAGAAATGAATATTTGAGAAACCTATAAAACTATGAAGAGTAAAATTTATTATAGAAAAGTATTGTGGTAAAGTTTGTAGGAAGTCTTCATAAATTTAAAATTAAAAGAGTTCTAAAATTTAAAATTTTCTGGAAAAATATGAAATAAGTATGAAAAAATCCTTTCTCTAAAAAACAAAACTATTTAAAAAATTTGAACTCCAAACTTCGTTTGAAGGTATATACTTTCTCTTGAGAAAGAGTTTGGAGAAATTACCTAAAAACTAAGACAAAATAAAGGAAAACATTTAAAATTCTTGTTTTATTTTAGAAGAATTTTCTAGTAAATTCTCTTCTGAATTTCTAGAAATACTTGAACTTTCTTCAAAGGATTATTTTTAGAATTTTTCGCTACCTAAAACAAAAAAGAAGGAAAAAGTATCTAAAAACTTATAAACTCAAATAAAATTATAGGTTTTGAAATTTTTTTGAATATTTCGAATAAGAGAAAGTTTGTATGAAATTTAAACCAAGTGCCTTTCTATAAACAACCCTTAATGTTAAAAACATTTCACCACGTGATAAACGAGAATCAAATTCAACAAATATGAGAAAAGGAATACAAAATTATTTAAAACATTCAAATCTTAAAGGAACAATTTTAGAACAACTCAGACAAAAATAAGGGTTTGTTTTTAGATTTTAAAAAGTTTTGAATGTGTTTAATCTTTTTTTGAACTCAAAAAAAATAATGAAATAAATCTTTTAAAGAGAAATGAATCTTTAAGAAACCTATAAAACTAAGAAAAGTAAAATTAAGAAAAAATGCAACTTATAACTTTAGAATTCACTTTACAAGATTTATTTTATTATTAATTTGAGTTCAAAAAAAATATTTAAAACATTCAAAACTTTTAAAAATCTAAGAATCCCTTATTTTTGTACGAGTTCTTTTTAGAAAGTCTTCATAAATTCAAAATTAGAAGAGTTCTAAAATTGAAAATTTTCTGGAAAATTATGTAACAAGTTTGAAAAAATCCCTTTTTCATAAAATAAAAAATACTAATTGGAAAAAGTTTAAGAAAACACTATTTAAAAATTTGAAACTTCAAACTTTGTTTGAGGTAAGTACTTTCCCTTAAGAAGGAGTTTGGAGAAATTACCTAAAAAAACTAAGACAAAACATAGGAATAAACTTAAAATTCTTGTTTCATTTTAGAAGAATTTTCCAGTAAATTCTCTTCTGAATTTCTAGAAATACATGAACTTTCTTCAAATGATTTTTTTAGATTTTTTTGCTACCTAAAACAAAAAAAGAAGGCAAAAGTATCTAAAAACTTATAAACTCAAATAAAATTATAGGTTTTGAAATTTTTTTAAATATTTCGAATAAGAGAAACTTTCTAGGAAATTTAAAGAAAATGAGAAAAGAAATCAAAATTATTTAAAATATTAGAATATTAAAGGAACAATTAAAAAAACTCATACAAAAATAAGGGATTTTTTTTAGATTTTGAAAAGTTTTGAATGTATTTAACTCAAAAAAATGAAATAAATCGATTAAAGAGAAATTAATCTTTAAGAAACCTATAAAACTAAGAAGAGTAAAATTTAGAAATAAAATCAACTTATAACTTGAGAAGTCTTGGGGTAAAGTTTATAAAAAGTCTTCATAAATTCAAAATTAAAAGTTCTAAAATTTAAAATTTTCTGGAAAAATTTGAAATAAGTTTGAAAAAATCCCTTTCCTCTAAAAACAAAAAATACTAATTGGAAAAAAGTTTAAGAAAAAACTATTTCAAAATTTCAAACTCTCAACTTTGTTTGAAGGTAAATAAATACTATCCCTTAATAATAATAGTCTTAAATTACAATAAGTACAATAAGAAAGAAAGTGCGTCACAATAAAGAAAAAATACAAGGAAAATAAAATCATATGTATACATTACTAATCAAAACATTCTTAAAAAAGAGTTTGGTAAAATTACCTAAAAACTAACACAAAATAAAGGTAAAAATCTAAAATTCTTGCCTTACTTTACAAGAACTTTCCAGTAAATTCTCTTCTGAATTTCTAAAAATACTTGAACTTTCTTCAAAAGATTGTTTTTAGAATGTTTTGCTACCTAAAACAAAAACGAAGAGAAAATATCTAAAAACTTTTTAAACTCAAATAAAATAACAGGTTTTGAAAATTTTGTTGAATATATCGACTTAGGGAAAGTTTCTAGGAAATTTAAAGAAAATGAGAAAGGGAATACAAAATCATTTAAAATTAAAACATACAAAAATAGGGATTTTTATCGATTTTTAAAAGTTTTGAATGTTTTTAACCTTTTTTTTAACTCAAAAAAATTTAATAAATCTTTTAAAGAGAAATGGGTGAAATCTATAAAACTAAGAAGACTAAAATTTAAAATAAATGCAACTTATAACTTGAGAAGACTTGAGGTAAAGTTTGTAGAAAGTCTTCATAAATTCAAAATTAGAAGAGTTCTAAAATTGGAAATTTTCTGGAAAAAATATGAAATAAGTGTGAATATAGCCTTTCTCAAAAAAAAACAATAAAAAAAATCAAAGTGTTGAACTCCAAACTTCGTTTGTTTCTTTTCCCTTAAGAAGGAGTTTAGAGAAATTACCTAAAAACTAAGATAAGATAAAGAAAAAAATCTAAAATTCTTGCTTTATTTTAGAAGAACTTTCCAGTAAATACTCTTCTGAATTTCTAGAAATACATGAATTTTCTTCAAAAGATTTTTTTAGATTTTTCTGCTACCTGAAACAAAAAAAGAAGGGAAAAGTATCTAAAAACTTATAAACAAAAATTATAGGTTTTGAAATTTTTTAAATATTTCGAATAAGAGAAAGTTTCTAGGATATTTAAAGAAAGTGAGAAAAGAAATACAAAATTATTTAAAATATTAGAATCTTAAAGAAACAATTTAAGAACAACTCGGACAAAAATAAGGGATTTTTTTAGATTTTGAAAAGTTTTGAATGTTTTTAATTATTTTTTGAACTCAAAAAATAATGAAATAAATCTTTTAAAGAGAAATTAATCTTTGAGAAACCTCTAAAACTAGGAAGAGTAAGATTTAGAAAAGAATGAAACTTATAACTTGAGAAGTCTTGTGGTAAAGTTTGTAGAAAGTCTTCATAAATTTAAAATTAAAAGAGTTCTAAAATTTAAAATTTTCTGGAAAAATATGAAATAAGTATGAAAAAAATCCTTTCTCCAAAAAAATTTGAACTTTCCCTTGAAAAAAAGTTTGGAGAAATTACCTAAAAACTAAGACAAAATAAAGGAAAAAATTAAAAATTCTTGTTTTATTTTAGAAGAATTTTCCAGTAAATTCTCTTCTGAATTACTTCAAATACTTGAACATTCTTCAAAAGATTATTTTAGATTTTTCCACTACCTGAAACAAAAACAGAAGGGAAAAGTATTTAAAAACTTATAAACTCAAATAAAATTATAGGATTTGAAAAGTTTTTGCATATTTCTACTGAGGAACAGTTTGTAGAAAGTTTAAGGAAAACGAGAAAAGGAATACTAAATTACTTAAAATATTTGGATCTTAAAGGAACAATTTAGAAAAAAATAAGTAAAGTGTACTGATTTTGAAAAGTTTTTAATGTTGTAAATCCATTTTTGAACTCAAAAAATAAGTATTTTAAAGAGAAATGAATCTTTGAAAAATCTATATAACTAAGAAGAGTAAAATTTTTAAAAATGCAACTTTTAACTTTTTTTAATTTTAAACCTATAAAACTGAGAGAATTTTTGTAAAAAAATGCAAGTTGAAAAGAGAAAGTCTTGACGTGAAGTTTATAGAAACTCTTTAGAAATCAATGAAATTTTAAAAATGAATGTTTTCAAGAAAATTCAAGTGGGGAAGAAATATGCAAAAATTCTTCAGGAATTAAAAAAAAAAACAGGAAGCAAGGTTTTACAGAAGCAATTTCAAAACTCTATTTTTTTCTTGAAGATGAGAAAAAATATTAAAATTAAAATGTCGCAAATTTTAATAAAAAAACTGAAATTAAAAGAAGGTAAAAATATAGTCACATAGATTTATACATTTTGTTAAGATTTTTCATATTTTTAACTCAAAATAAATAATAAAATATTTAAAAAATGAATATTTAAATAAAGTAAAACTCACTTATTTAAATATTCAAGATGTATCACGAAGTGAACGCCTCAACCATTAATCAATTTAAAAAATGAATATTTGAGAGAGAGATTTTTAAATCCTGCTGAAATAAGGAAACAAAAATTGGAAAACCTTAAATTTTAAAATCTTAAGATGAAGTTTGTGGAATTTTCAAAATTAGAGAGCAAAACTGTCGTGGCAGAATTGGTTAACACCTAAGTCAAATAAAAATAAAAAATAAATATCAAAAAATATTTGTGAGGCTTTCAATTTAAAAAAAAATATATAACATAAAGGAAAAGAGAAATTCTAGAAAGAAAATTAAACAAAAAATATTTGTGTAAGGTTTTCAATTTTAAAAAACTATGACATAAAGGAAGAGAGAAATTCTAGAAAGAAAATAAAACAACTTTAAAATTTCTTCTTAAAAGAAAGTTTCTAGTAAACTTTAAAAAAATGATAAGAGAAATACTAAACTACTTAAACTATTATAAACACACAAGAATGGAGTAACTCTTTTAAAATAAGAAGCTCACTTGGGGCTCTAGAATATTCCTGAATACAAAAATATAATTGTCCACGACCAACGCACAGTATTATGTATTTTATGGGGTTTAGCTCATAGATGATTATAAGTTTATCTGGCTTTTAATTTTAATTTTGCTTTGTGCAAATCATCAATAAAGCACTAAGGGAGGTTTACAACCAGGTGCGCTACCATTCATTCATTTAATATTGCAGTCAGTTACTTGTAAAAATTCCATATTTTATACTCTCAAACATTGCTTCTTTTTACATTATTTAAACAATTATAACTTATTATAAACCTAGTTTTAACCTTTGTCTTTCGGCATGTAAAATATGTTTTCTTAATTGTTATTAATTACTTCACAATTTTCTATGGCCGGATATGCAAAATGCACGTATTTTTCGAGCGGCAAAAAAACTTGAATCATATATGATATTCTATATTATTTATCTTATATTTTCTGCCCTATTCTACTACTTATATATTTTTTATTGTATTTTAACATATGAAATTGTATAATAGAGTAAATTATTATTGTATATCATACTTGACTTCTATATCTGCAATTCGTGGCAAAATACAGAATAAATACATTGAAAACTGAATTGAATTAAAAAATCCAGACAAAAATAAGGGAAAATATGTATTTACAAACTTAAAATTTCGAAAAGATTCATAGGTTTTGACAATTTTATAGTTAAAAATTGAAATTATCAAAAGAGAAAGAAGATAGAAAGAAAGAAGGAAGAAATTTCTAAGTAGTCAGAGAAAATGAGGGAAGAAACACTTGAAATATCTTTGAAAACCTATAGGAATAAGAAAATAAAAATAAGAAAACTATGCAAATTAAAACTTAAGAAAATTCGTGAAGTAAAATTTAATTTATTAGTAAAATAAGACATGATTTTTCTCCTCTAATATTCCAGATATTTTTCTCTTTGTATTTTAACAACATGTTTCTATTTTTCGAGTATCATTTCCTGTTCTTTTTTTAATCAGCGTTTTAAGCAGTTTCTCGTCTATTTTACGTTTCTGTATTCGCATTTAATTAAGTAATTTGCTATTTTTATACGTGCCCCGAAAATGTATGGTAAGCGTCCGTTTGGTGATTCCGATGAGAACGTGACCAGAATTGTATATACGTGCGTTGAAAATCAGCCTTAAAATACTGCCAAGGCCGTCCGGATTTATTAGTGGGTAATTATTTCCCGTTTGCCATTGTTGTCGAAGAATTGAATTGCGTCGAAAATTGAAAACCGTTTCGATAAGTGCACGATGCAAGGGTCGCCCCCCTATACAATTATAGATCTAATCGAATACGTATTACGTGTATATATGTATTTTTTAAGAATACCACGAACTTAAAATTAACGAATAAAAATAATCAACTCGAGGGACGGCATGGAGGTCGTTTATGACTAGCAATCCCATTTGGCCCAATTTATCCGGAACGATCTAGGTTTTACGAGTCTGCTTCGATGTCCAAGCAGTTCAAGCTGAGAAAATGTATTAAGGCGGCTTTTTTAGAATATTAAAAGTATATAGGCATTTTGATATTTTAATTATTTTAACATATAGAGTTATTCACGCTATACGGGTCAGAATATTGTGACCAAAATACGTGACTTTCAATAAGTTTCAAAAATCTTAAATGTATCAAAGTTGTGTTTTTTTAATGGAACACCCTGTATTTTATTGCATTTTTGGATTCTTCGATCAAAATAAGTGTTAGTTTTAATAAGGTTTTTAATGCCTAAATCTTAAGGTTTTTGAAATAATTTAAACTAAAAATCTAACCTAATTTTCATGTGGCAAATACTTAAAAAGTAATTAAGTTATGTACACCAAATTTATACTGAAATGTAACAATAGAACATATTTTATTTTCATATAAGTATAAAAACTTGCCATCTTATACAGGGTGTAAAAAAATTTAAATTAAACAAATGAGAACTTTAAGTGGCTATAACTTCATTTATTTAAATGGAACGCCATATTTTTTAATTTATCAGCAAATACACTTTTTAATTACCTATCTAATGGTATTTACAGCTTAAGTCTTCTCGTTTTTACAAAAAGAAACGCCAAAATATTGTTTACTGCACCATTTTAGTATTTTTTAAATAACATTTTTAATGTACCTAGTTTCCTATGGTATTTAGAAACGTCAGATAATTAATTTAGTCTTTCACTTTAGTTTAAAAAGCCTATCTTCTGTTATAGTTGTGTTATTTTGCGTTTTTGTGTTAGATTTTTAGTAATCGTTACTGTTTGAACGTCGTTGTTGTATTTCTTAGTAAAAAATGAATATTTACTCAAAAGAAGAGCGTATGTACATGATTTATATGCTTGGAGAATGTCATCAAAATTTTTTATTGGCTTCTCGAGTTTATACTCAAAGGCGTCCCGAAACAAATCATCCTAAGGCAGCTGTTTTTGAGATTAAACCAGTTTAAATGAAGTGGAAGGTCAGTTATAAAAAAAAAGGTATAAGAAAATCTGTCACTGAAGATGAAGAAAATATTTTTACAGTAGTAAGTTCAGTTATCGAAACTCCAAGAATTAGTCAAAATCAGATATTCGAAAATGGTAACATAAATAAGTATTTCAAGAGTTATTAAAACTTCATCTACATAAAATCCGGCTTTGCCAAGAAATTCATGGAAATGACCATTCGCCCGAAAGTTGATTTGCTGTTCTCATCATTCTCGCCATTTGATTGAAGTGGCAGTAGTCATTACTGAAGGTCGAAATATTTGGGAGTTCCTGAGAATCCTTGCATTCAAGGATTCTCAGGTAGGTACATAAAAGTTACGCTGCTCCAAAAGATTAGGACAGTCTATTGTAGGATTGATTCAAGTCTATTAGAGTCTGTTGATGTAAGGGAGATCAAACCACTGATGCATACTCCATATTTGAACGATAAAATGAACAGTAGAGTCTTTTTAAACAAACTGGACCAAGATCTTTGCCTACTCTCAATACAAAACCCCACATTTTTAGAGCTTTATTCGAAATATTGAAAATATTTGAGTTAGATAATAAACCTCATTGTTTTTACACTTACTACACAACCAAATAATAAAAAATAAACCAGACTCATTAATATTTTTGATACCTGTACATTTGATATGTGCAGATTTGTTGTATTTACCCGAGCATGCAATATACAGGGTTTTTGGTTTAATTGCGGAGTAAATCAGACATTTATGAACCATTATTAATGCAAGTACAGACACAGAGACACACACTTCACACAACCACGGCCTTTTGCGGTGACTAACAAAAAATAAAACGAACAGGCCACAGAAGGGAAATAACAAGAGAGAACAAAGGAAAATACAATATTTTTTTAAATAAATCCTATAAAATGCGCAATACGTTGGAGATACTTGCAATTGTACACAAAATGGAGTTTCATTCATTAATTCCGTGACCTACCTAAATAAATTTTGTATTGCTCTAGCGAACTCTTGACCTGCCACAAAATAATATATTTGAGGTTATCTACCTAGATTTAAACTAGTACGAGACAGTGTTTATTAAGATAGGTATCTATGTAGGTATTTACGTTAGGTCTTGAGAAAGCTAGGCCAATACAAAATTGATTAGGGTAGATAAAGAGTACGCTTGGTCTATATGTAGATTATTAAGATTGGCTAGGCTAATGTACTATCTTTTGAGGTAGGTCAAGAGTACGCTAGGGCAATAAATAAGATATTTAAGGTAGGTCAAATGTACGCTAAGCCAATTAAATATAAGCGAAGATTTAAAAAAATGCAAGAAATTAAATATGCACTTGAGAAATTACACACTAATTAGGAACATAATTATTAAAATGACTTAGTAAATCTAATTGACCCTACAAATACATAATTACTTCAGTTGCTGTTCCTGTAAGTAATAGTAATAAGTAAGTTCTGTTGTTGTTTTTAGGATGTTAAAAATCTGACAGTGAATGAAATAATAATGAAAATGTACGGTGGGCGGGTTTCCTCTATTCCACCCTCAAATCATTAAATAATATTCCAGGATATTACTAAAACAATTTTTATTAGTAAGCAAACGTTTCATTTTTTATTTTTTATACCTGAATTTTCTCTTCCATGCAATTTTTCTCTGAGTAACACTCGTTTTCAATAAAATAAATGAAGGATTGGATAGCCACTACCCTACAAGAATATTAAGCTAAAACACAGTTTTTAAGGTCATATAACCACTTAACTTATTTTATTCCTTGGAAAAAGTCGTTTAAGGAGTGGGACAGTTCAATTGGTTTTTGAGGGCTGCTCCATCTTGTTGAAACGAGCAAGATACCGTGTGGTCCCAATCAGTAAGAGTATTATAAGGCTTAAACTGTAGAAAGCCTTAATGTCCTTTAACGTCTTCCCTTTAAAACATTTTGCTTTGAAATTTGGGAATCTATTCGCATTCCAGCATAAGTTCAAGTTTACATAACTTTATTCATGCCCAGACCTAGATGGACTTTGTATCAATGGATCTTGCGACTTGGGAAAAGCCAACTGCATTATTTTTAGCGAATTCCATTATAAAATAAAAGATTAATGCTGAGTAACCAACACTACTACATTAGTATTTCTTTTTTATAACATGAAAGGTTTTTTCTAAACCAAAATAACAATCATGAATGGTACAAATTGAACATTTGAAACCGACCTGTTTTCGGATTATCTAAAGTCAAAATGATATAAATATAATACTTTGGAAGAGAACATTCTAGAAATCTAGAAGAAATGTTGCTGAAAAAACAAATCTAGAAATCTAGAAGAGTGGTTGCTTGAAAAGTTTAGATCTGTCGAAGAAAATTTTCACAATTATCGGTAGAAAATTTTCAAAACTAAAAGAAAAGTTGAAAAATTCTTGCAAATTCTAAATAAATCTCTCATCTTTTGGAAGTACATTATTATAAAATTCTAAAGAATGTAGAAGAAAAATTCAAGTAAAACATAATTCTCACAATTTGGAATAGAAAATTCTAAAAATTTTCTAGAAAATTCCTACAATACGAAATTTTTTTGGAATATTTAAATATCTGAAAGAAATTCTGTTGGAAAATTTTAAGTCCTCCGAAGAAAATAAATTCTCACAATTTCATAAAGAAAACGTTGACAAGTTCTAAAAATTTAAAAATTTTGAAATATTCTAGAAATCCATTAAAAGAGTTGTTGGAAAATTCTAGAATATTTGAAGAAAATGTTCGTAATTTGGAAGAAAACAACACTGAAATATTTTAGAAATCTAAAGAAAAAGTTGCTGGAAAATTCTCACAATTTGAAAGAAAAATTTTGGAAAGTCTGGAAGAAAACTTACTGGTAAATTTTTAGATCCTCTGAAGAAAGAAGTTTCTAAAAAAATCTGAAAGAATTTATCTGAAAATTCGTAGAAAGTTTCGTAGAAAATTTTTGATCCATCGAAGAAAATTCTCGCAATTAAAAAAAAAAGACGCGTAAAGACTCTGGATGATGAATTCACGCAATTTGAAAGAAACGGAGCGGCGCCAGAAAATTCTAGAAATTTGGAACAAAAGTTCTTTGAGAATTTTTAGATTCTCAATTCTCAAATTCAATTCTCTTTATTTAGAATACAAACTGCTAGAAAATGCTAACGATGTTGAAAAGTTTAAAAGTCTTTATGAAAATTTTAACAATATTAAAGATCTTGAGAAAATGCCTTGAAACTCTAAAAAATCTTCCAACTTCTACCTTCCTTGCGTAAACTATGTAACATTTTGATTCATGTAATATTCCGTGTAGAATCTCCCTACATATGTATTAAATAAATAAAAACCTTTGAATAAAATCCTCGCAATTTTGAAAAAATGCTATAAAATTCTTAGTTTTGGTAAAAATTTTCAAGAAAATTTCGAGAAATATCTAGAATTTTAAAAATGGAGTTGCTGGAACGTCCTAAACCCTTTAAAAGAGAAATTACTGGTAAATTTTAGACATTTGTAAGAAAGAAGTTGGTAGAAAACTTTTAAATCCATCGAAGGAATCTTTGAATCTTTCGCAACTTGTAAAGAAAATGATGGGCAGATATTAAAATCTGGATAAAAAATTGTTAGAGAATTTTAGAAATTTAAAAGAAACGTATTTTAAAATTTTAAAGCTCTCTAAGAAAATGTTCACAATTAGATGTTAAAAATTATTGAAACATGAAAGAGAAGCGACTGATTTTTTTTAATATGGAAGAATAGTCCCAAAAGAATGTTTAACTCTTAAAGAAAAATTACCGAATTAAAAAAAAAATGCTGTAACACACAAACTTAAAATAAAACTCTCGGAAAGAATTCTTTTAATTTGCAAAAGAAATTTCTAGAAAAAACGTTGATGGAATGTTTTAGAACCCTTGAAAAATTTTCATGTAATATGGAATGGAAGTCTGCATAAAAATTTGCTAGAAATTTTTGGAAGCCTTGAAAAAAATTCTCGTAATTTGGAAAATACTAGGAAATTCTAGAATTCTGGGAGTAAAGTTGATGGAAAATTTTAAAATCTTCAAAAGAAAATTGAAAGAAAAATTATTAGGAAAATCAAGAAATGTAAAATAATCGCGGTTGAAAAATAAAAGAATTCTGGAAAACAAATTACTAGAAAATTATAGAAATGTGGAAGAGAAGTTTCTTGAAATGTTTATAACCATAACAATATTTTTTGCAATTTAGAAGAGAACATACTGTAAAATTAGAGGGAAATTTTAAAACTCTCGAAGAAAATTCTTGTAACTTAGAAGATAAATTGCAAGAGACATTGCCATAAATATATAAAAGTCTGGAAGAAAAGTTACTAGAAATTCTTAGAAACCTCGATGTTTAAAACAGAAATTTATTTTAGAAAATTTTAGTACTCCTGAAAAAAAATTTCTGACAATCTAGATGAGATATTGCTGGTAAATTCCAATACAATAAAACGAGATTTGTTAGACACCCTCTAATCATTAAATAATACGTGAGAATTTTACAAAAATATAGTGGACCACCCACACATCCTACAATTTAAAAAAATCAACTAGAACACAGTTTTCAGGTTCTAACAATCTTCAAAATCAGTTATGATGTTGTTTTTAGGAAGCTAATAGTCTGACAGTGAAATAAAAATGTATATGTAGGGTGGGCGGGTGTCCCCTAACCCACCCTCCAATCAGTAAATAATATGCTAGAGTTTTACTGAATCAATTTTTATTAGTAAGCAAACGTTTAATTTTTTATACCTGAATATTCTCTTCCATGCATTTTTTTTCGCTGAGCAGCACCCGTTTATATTAAAATAATTGAAGGGTGGGATAATGGCCACCAACCCTCCCTATAAATAGATTAAAATTTAAAATTAGGACATAGTTTTTAGTCTCTAAGACCTTCAACTTCAACTGTAGTCGTTTTCAGGAAAATAAAAGTCTGACAATGTTTGAAATAAAAATGTATATGTAGGGTGGGTGGGTGACCTCCAAAATTCTTTTTAAATTCAGATAATATAATAATTTTTAAAAAAAAGTTGTTGCTTAAGATCGTATTAACCACTTAACTTAATTTATTCCTTGGAAAAAGTCGTTTAAGGAGTGAGAAAGTTCAATTGTTTTCTGGGAGTGGCTCCATCTTGTTGAAACGAGCAAGTTACTGAGCGGCCCCACTCAGTAACAATATTATCAGGGTTATACAGTAAAAAGCCTTAATATCCTTTAACGCCTTTCCTCTAAAACATATTGCTTTGAAATTTGTGAATCTCTTTGCATTGCAGCATAAGTTCAAGTTCACATAACTTGAGGCGGCTATTGATTCATCCTCACCTAGATGGACTTAGTATCGATGGATCTTGCGACTTGGGAAAAGCCAACTGAATTATTTTTAGCGAAGTCCATTATAAAATTGGGGAATGTGTTTAAGAAAATATTTTCTTTAATTCTTGGATGATCATTACGAGACTTGTTTGTTACGCTTCCAGTTTTAGCAAATTTTGCCAAGATTTGCTTATTACTGAGTGAGAAATTGGTACCATGTTTTGGGATAATCCAAAGTCAAAATAATATTAATGTAATAATTTAGACGAGAATATTCTAGAAATCTAGAAGAAAAGTTTCTGGAACATTTTCCTTCCAGACCTTCTAAAAACTCATGGCAAATTCTAATATTCTAAACCAACTCTAGAAATCTAGAAGAGTAGTTGCTTGAAAAATCTGTTGAAAAAAATTTTCACAATTAAAATTTTTTAAATGCTAAAAGAAAATTTGCTGAAAAATTCTTGAACATTCGAAATAAATCTCGTATTTTGGAAGTAAATTGTTAGCAAATTCTAAAAATGTAGAAGAAAAATTCAAATAAAAGATAATTCTCACAAGTTCTAAATATATTCAAAAAAATCCTACAGTTCGTAAGATTTCTAGAAAATTTTAGATATATGTATGAAAGAAATGTTATTGGAAAATTATAGGTAACTCTCGAAAAAAAAAATATATTCTCGCAATTTAGAGTAGAAAACGCTGAAATTTTCTAAAAATTAAAAATTACTGAAATATTCTAGAAATCTAAAAGAAGTGTTGTTCGATAATTCTAGAATCTTTGAAGAAAATTTTCGTAATTTGGAAGAAAAAACATATGGAATATTTTAGAAATTTAAAAGAAAAGTTGCTGGAAAATTCTCACAATTTGAAAGAAAAAAATTTGAAAAAAGTCTGGAAGAAAAGTTACTGGTAAATGTTTAGATCCTCTGAAGAAAGAAGTTTATAAAAAAAATCTGAAAGAATTTACCTGAAAATTTGAAAAGGAAAATAAAGATAAATAAAACCCTAGAAAAAAAAGTTCGCAATTTGAAAGAGAATTTTTTAAAAATCTAATAATCTGAAAGGATATTGATGGAAATTTTTTGGATCTTTTGAAGAAAATTCAAAAGTCAAAATAATATAGATATAATACTTTGGAAGAGATAATTCTAGAAATTTAGAAGACAAGTAGCTGGAAAATTTTTCTTTAAAAGGTCTGGAAAATGATGGCAAATTCTAATATTCTAAAAACAAATCTAGAAGAGTGGTTACTTGAAAAGATTAGATCTATCCAAGAAAATTCTCACAATTATCGCTACAAAATTTTAAAAACTGAAAGAAAAGTTGAAAAATTCTTGCAAATTCTAAATAAATCTTTCATCTTTTGGAAGTAAATTATTATAATATTCTAAAGAATGTAGAAGAAAAATTCAAACAAAACATAATTCTCACAATTTGGAATAGAAAATTCTAAAAATTTTCTAGAAAATTCCTACAATACGAAAAATTTTTGGAATATTTAAATATCTGAAAGAAATGTTTCTGGAAAATTTTTGGTCCCACGAAGAAAATACATTCTCACAATTTTGTAAAGAAAACGCTGACAAATTCTAAAAATTTGAAAATTTTGAAATATGTATTCTAGAAATCCATTAAATGAGTTGTTGGAAAATTCTAGAATCTTTGAAGAAAATGTTCGTAATTTGGAATAAAAAACACTGGAATATTGTAGAAATCTAGAAGAAAAGTTGCTGGAAAATTCTCACAATTTGAAAGAAAAAAATGTGAAAAAAGTCCGGAAGAAAAGTTACTAGTAAATTTTAGATCTTCTGAAGAAAGAAGTTTATTAAAAAAATCTGAAAGAATTTACCTGAAAATTCTAGAAATCTAGAGGAAAGCTTCGTGGGAAATTTTTGATCACTCGAATTAAATTCTGAATGATAAATTCACGCAACGGCGCTAGAAAATTCTAGAAATCTCAAACAAAAGTTCTTTGAGGATTTTTAGATCCTCAATTCTCAAAATTTGAAAAGGAAAATAAAACCCTAGGAAAAATCTCGCAAATTGAAAGAGAATTTTTAAAAAATTCTAATAATCTGAAAGAAAATTGATGGAATATTTTTGGATCTTTTGAAAAAAATTCAAAAAAAGTCAAAATGATATAAATATAATACTTTGGAAGAGATAATTCTAGAAATCTAGAAGAAAAGTTGCTGGAAAATGTTCCTTTAAAAGTCTGGGAAATAATGGCAAATTCTAATATTCTAAAAACAAATTTAGAAATCTAAAAGAGCTGTTGCTTGAAAAGTTTAAGACTGTAGAAAAAAATTCTCACAATTATAGCTAGAACATTTTAGAAACTAAAAGACAAGTTGCTGAAAAATTATCATTCGAAATAAAGTAAATTGTTAGAACATTCTAAAAATGTAGAAGAAAAATTCAAATAAAAGACAATTCTCACAATTTGGAATAGAAAATACTAAAAATCTTCAAGAAAATTCATACAATTCGGATAATTTAAATATCCGAAAGAAATGTTGCTTGAAAATTTTACGTCTTTCGAAGAAAATAAATTCTCACAATTTCGTAAAGAAAACGCTGACATGTTCTAAAAATTTTGAAATAATCTAGAAATCCATTAAAAGAGTTGTTGGAAAATTCTAGAATATTTGAATAAAATATTCGTAATTTAGAATGAAAAACACTGGAATATTTTAGAAATCTAGGAGAAAAGTTGCTGGAAAATTCTCACAATTTGAAAGAAAAATTTTTGAAAGTCTGGAAGAAAAGTTACTGGTAAATTTTTAGATCCTCTGAAGAAAGAAGTTTCTAAAAAAATCTTAAAGAATTTATCTGAAAATTCGTAGAAAGTTTCGTAGAAAATTTTTGATCCATCGAAGAAAATTCTCGCAATAAAAAAAAAGACGCGTAAAGACTTAAAAATCTGGATGATGAATTCACGCAATTTGAAAGAAACGGAGCGGCGCCAGAAAATTCTAGAAATTTGGAACAAAAGTTCTTTGAGAATTTTTAGATTTTCAATTCTGAAAATTTGAAAAGGAAAATAAAGATAAATACAACCCTAGAAAAAATTTCTCAATTTGAAGGAGAATTTTTAAAATAATTCTAGTAATATGGAAGAAAATTGTTTTAAATTTGTTGGATCTTTTGAAGAAAATTCTTGCAATTGGAAAAATAAAAAAATTGGAAATTCTAAAAATCTGGTAGAGAAATTTCTGGAAATTTTTTAAAATTTTCTTTATTTAGAATATAAACTGCTAGAAAATGCTAACGATGTTGAAAAGTTAAAAAATCTTTATGAAAATTTTAACAATATTAAAGATTCTTGAGAAAATGCCTTGAAACTCTAAAAACCTTGAAAAAATGCTATAAAATTCTTAGCCTTGGTGAAAATTTTCAAGAAAATTTCTAGGAATATCTATTTCCTTAAAAAATTTTCATGTAATATGGTATGGAAGTCTGCATAAAAATTTGCTAGAAATTTTTGGAAGCCTTGAAAAAAATTCTCGTAATTTAGACAATACTGGGAAATTCTAGAATTCTGGGAGTAAAGTTGATGGTAAATTTTAAAATCTTCAAAAGAAAATTGAAAGAAAAATTTTAGATCTGTTGAAGAAAATTTTCACAATTATCGCTGGAAAATTTTTAAAATGCTAAAAGAAAATTTGCTGAAAATTCTTGAACATTCGAAATAAATCTCGCATTTTAGAAGTAAATTGTTAGAAAATTCTAAAAATATAGAAGACAAATTCAAATAAAAGATAATTCTTACAATTTGGAATAGAAAATTCTAAAAATCTTCAAGGAACTTCCTACAATTAGAAAAATTTGTGGAAAATTTTAGATATCTAAAAGAAATGTTGTTTGAAAATTGTAGGTCTCTGATTTTCGCAATTTAGAATAGAAAACGCTGAGAAATTCTAAAAATTAAAAATACTTGGAATGAAGAGTTGTTGGAAAATTCTAGAATCTTTGGAGAAAATTTTCGTAATTTAGAAGAAACAAAGTGTGGATTATTTTAGAAATCTAGAAGAAAAAATGCTGGAAAATTCTCACAATTAGAAAAAGAAAAAAGCTAGAAATTTCTTGAAGTCTAAAAGAAAAGTTACTGGTATTTTTTTAGATCCTTTGAAGAAAGAAGTTTGTAAAAAATTGAAAGAATTTGCCTTAAACTTCTAGAAATTTAGAGGAGTTTGGTAGAAAATTTTAGAAAATTTGGGATAGTATTGTTTATTGTGGTGCTTTGGATTACCTGTTAACAAAATACATTAGTTTACATATACATAAAAAATGCACTAAATTTTGAGCACAGGAATCACAGGCGTGATTCTTCAGAATGTTCTTCCAGTCAAATCCATATAGAATCTCCCCATTTATTGGAATTCTGGTGACTTTCTTCTACTACTTCTGCTTAAAATTTGTAAAATTTGTGTAAATATTTGAATAATGTCAACATGACATGAAACAATAAAAGAAGAAAAGAAGACGCGAAGATCTAAAAATCTGGACGATGAATTCACGTAATTGGAAAGAAATGACGCTAGAAAATTCTAGAAATCTGAAACAAAAGTTCTTTGAGAATGTTTGGATAATCAATTTCCAAAATTTGAGAAGGAACATAAAGATAATTAAAAGTTGATGGGAAATTGAACTTTAGAATAAAATCTCTACAGATTTGGAAGGTTTTTTTTTTAAATTCTAATAGAAGAAAATTGATGGAAATTTGTTGGACTTTTTGAAGAAAATTCTTGCAATTTGGAAAATAAAAAAATTAAAAATTCTGAAAATCTGGTAGAGAAATTTCTGGAAAATTCTAGAATCCCCTTATTTAGAAAAGTTTAGAAGTCTTAATGAAAATTGTTAAGAAAAGATTATGGTAAATTTTTAGGTTTGGAAAATGAAAACTAAAAATTTTGATAAAAAATTGCTGAAAAATCTAAAAGAAACGTTGCGACCGGAAAGTTTTAAACACCTGAAAAAAAAATTCGCAATTGAGGAGAAAATGTTGAAAAATTCTAGAAATTTGTAAGAAATGTTTCTGAAAAACATTTAGACCCTTTGAAGAAAATTCTTAAAATTTTTAATTAAAATTATAGATCCCTTGTAATTTAGAATAGAAAACTGCAAAACATCTAAATGTGAAGTTACTGGAAATTATAGAAGTATGGAAGAAATATTGCTGGAAAATATTTAGATCCTATAAGATAGAGATTTTAGAAAATTCGATGAAAACTTTCGTAATTTATAAAGTAATAAATCTGAAAAAGAAATTGATGGAAAATTTTTAGACCTCTCGAAGAAATTTCTTGCAATTTGGTAAAGAAAATAATTGCAAAATCTAAAAATCTAGAACATTTTTGAAAGTTTGGAAAATAAGCTCCGAAAGATTGAAGAATGAAATATAGAAACATGAAAGAAAAGCTAGATAATTTAAAGTCCTTCAAAGAAAATGTTTGTAAAGGGAAAATGACTAGAAAATTATACAGATCTGTAAGAAAAGTTGTATTTTTAGAGCCCACGAAGAATTTTTTTTGGCAATTTGAAATAATAATAATAATAATTCTTTAGTCGTGCTAGAACAGAGTTTACACATGCCATAAAAAGTGGAAAACATAGATGAATATATGTACAATATAAATAAGTTAATGAAAATAAAGTATATGTATTATTATATTATGGAATATGGAAAATTCTACAATTCTAGATGATAAATTGCTGAAGAATGCTTAAAATCTAAAAGAAATGTTGCTAGAAATTTTAGAATCCTTAAAGAAAATTCTCGTCATTTGGAATACTTTCTTTCCACTTTCTCTTCTTCCATTTGCCGTTTCGAGTGTCGGATCATTTGGAATACAAATTGCTAAAAAATTCTAAAATTTTGGAAAATTTAATAAGCCTTGAGAAAAAATGGAATATAATTTGCTGGAAAAGTGTACAAAAAGTCTCAGAATCTGGAATAGAAAATACCTTAAATTTCTAGTAATTTAGATTTCTGAAAAATTATAAAACTCTTTAAGGAAATTCTTACAATATATAAGAAAAAATGATGCAAAATTCTAGAAGTCTTGAATTCTTGGTGAAAAATTTTAGAAAACTTGTAATATGAAGGGAAATTGATGGAAAATTAAAAAGAAATGGAATGAACGTTGTTAAAGCATTTTGGAAAACTCGAAGAAAATTTTCGCTATTTGGAAGAGAAGCTGGAAAATTCTAGAACCCATTAAAAATTTAGAACCCTTATAATATGGAGGGAAGTTCTAGAAAATTGGAATAAACGTTGTTAAAACATTTTGGGAAACTCGAAGAAAATTCTGGCAATTTGGAAGATAAGCTGGAAAATTCTAGAACCTATTAAAAAATATCACAATATGAAAAATTAGATCGATTAAGAGAAGTAAATGCTGGAAGATCTCAAAATATCAAAGAGAAATTAATGAAAAGTTCGATAAAAGCTGTCCCAATTTGGAACAAAAAATACCAAAAATTTGTAGAAATCTGGATTTTTAATGATTCTTGAGAGAAAACTCCCAATTTTAAAAAGAAAATTTAGTTGACATTTGGCAAATTTTAGACCATTCAAATTCTTGTAACTTGGAAGAGAAAATTTCATAAAATCAGAAAAAAATCAAAAAAAAATTGAAAGAAATGAAATATGTACAGAGAAAAGAAATAAATTAATAGAAAAAAGTGGTTGTCAACACCTTATTTCAGTCTGGAACTAATTTTAATGGGTAAATTTTAATTGTTGTGATGCTATATCTTAAAAACAGTTAAAGATTTCAAAATAACACTAACTCTTAACGATTAGCTTAAAAGCTTGTGATAAATCTTAGTGCACTGGAAGCTCGATATTTTTTTTAAATTTTTTTAAGGATTTTCCTTTAAAAATCGAAAAATTTGAGAAAATTTTTCGAATAAAAATTATGAATAATACAAAAATGAATAACTCTTATTTAAACAAAATTTTTATAAATATCTTAGTTTTTGAGAAAATTTAAAAATAAATTCTAAATTTTATCTTTTTGGTATTTTATCAAAAATGATTACAATTACACGAAAATTATATGAGACATTACTGTAGGGAATAATAAAATGGGTAATTAAGAATAGACATTTTGTGCAAGATGCAGAATGCAGAGAAAAGGGTGGCGAAAGTAATCTGTTGGCCACATAATATTTAATCAAGCGTGCGTTGACTTGTTGCTGAATGACAACTGTCAGTTGTTAATAAAAATCGTGTAGATTATTTTTAGACTCTTCTTTGATTTGTGAACAGTCTTATGGTAGAGGAACTTCAGGATTAACCCTATAGATTTATAAACAAGGTAAGGGTAGAGTTCGCAGTTTATATTACTTTAAATGTAAACTAGTAGTTCACCGGAATTGTATATTTACCTAAGTTAATTTTTTTAATGTTTACTTTCCTGTATGAAGTATGGGTTATTATGTAAATATTTGAAAAAAATATAATTCTTAATATCTGCTGTATAGAAAACATCATGTAGATAGTTTGATAACAATTTAGTTCAAGTGGAATCAGATTCGAATGTAATTTTATATCGTAGGTCACGTATTTACTTAATTATGTTAATTAAATTAATGAAATTAGACTTTTTAGAAAGAATAATAGACTATTGTTTAGTTGGCAACCCTAGTAGTTATTCGCGATTTTTCAATTTCGACGAATTGGGTCGTTTGAGGTCGGTCAGACAATTAAACCCAGGCGGTGGTGGCGGTCCGTGTGGTCTGCGGTGGCGTTCGAGCGAGGTGTGAAGTCGGAAAAACGAGCGTCGCGACCCGTCATCCATCGGACGGCGAGACACCACCACCACCAATACTAGAAATGAATAATTCGGCGGCGGCGGCGACGGCGGCACCACTTGGAGCATTTTCTGTACGTCGACCTCAAATTCAAGTTCGAGACGGTGTGGCGGGGGTGTTTTTGTTTTGAAAGGGGCCCCGCCAATAGCAGGGGTCGTAAACAAAAGTGCGCCTCCTGATTCGCCGGATGAATGCTCCCAGCCAAGGTCGTTACACTACTAGCAGTTTCGCTAAAATCGACTGCGGCCGTGCGGCTGCGGCGACGACACATACTTCCAGTGTATAAATGGTTTACCTACAACGTTAACGTAGTGCGATTCGTCTCGAAAACGGACCATTTAATATGAGTTATGCAACTAGGAACAAATTCGAGGTAGGTCATCCGACAATTAACGCACATTCCTGCGACAATCGTCTCCTTTGTCCCGTCCACGAACTTTGATTGAAAACAGCTGATTCTGAAATGTCAAAAACGTCATTCATTTGTTATTGTATCCGCTTTAAACGCGTCTCGCGTGCAAAATTCGCCATGCACACCGTGAAAAAAACGCACTCGGTGCAATTTCCAACCGAAATACGCGTAGCCCCTTTACTGACATCCTTTGTTTTCCCACGGCTACGTACTACCTTTGCGAAACACATCGCCTCCGTCACCATTCTGCGTCTCCTGTGCGTTGTTTATATCGGACTTGTTTACATTACGACTCCGACTCGAAATTCCGCACTAAATTCTTTGGATTCGCAAATCTCTAACCTTGACTTTAACACTCATTCGGTACATTGTTGTTTCTCACATTTCGTATGCACGAGTCAATGACATGCTAGGACAAATTTATACATTTTAACAACACCGAGTTTTCCAATTAAAACAATAAATTATTAACATCATATCGTAGTAAACATTTGAAAACTAGAAAAACCCCAATAATAGATTAAAAAGGCTGAAAGACCAATGATCGATAGCCTGTTCGCAAATAAATCACAAAACGTAATTACTATTATTGTAAAAGGAAGAAAAAATAAGTGAATAAAGATATTTATTATTATTATTAGATTTAAAAGGAAAACTTCATCAATCATCAATAGTTACATAAGAATTAAAATGATATATCTTCAACCTTTACAGAAATAATTTAAAAATACGAAATAACGATGAGTCTTATTAAGGCTATAAAACAAATCACTTATTGTAACAACACTTCACCGACAGATAGTAAGTTATTTGTTATTATCAAAGCAACCCTAGTTTCAATTAATTTATCTCCGTCAAAAACAAATTGTTTATTAATGTAATGTAAGTATAACCTATTAATTATTTTAATTTTGTATACACCAAATAATATGCATAAAGTCAACGACATGGTGGAACTGTAAAATTTCTCATGTGAGTAATTCACAACCTTGGCACCTGACTTGCTTTGTATCTTTAATAACCACAACATTTTACTATCTCGATACCTATTATGCTACGTCATTCCGGGTACAACAGCAACTGTATGTTTACATTTAAGTAACATGTACGCATTAATCTATTAATTGTTAGAGAATATTATTACCAATAACCATCATGACGATGAGGATTTACTTTGTATAAATCATCAAAAATTAATGTTTTTCAATTTAAACACTAAACTAAAACACTTGCTAGGTTTTACCACTAAAAAATAAAATGGTAAAAATATAGTAATGTGTTTTAGTGTCTATAATGAAAGATCTCTTAGTAACGGTACCATTAGGCCTTACGGTTTTTTAATTTCTTAATAAATCGACATAACTTACTTAAAAATAGGGGAAATTTCTATTTTTCGATTTAAACGTTAAACTAAAACACTTACTATGTTTTACCACTAAAAAATAAAATGGTAAAAATAATAATAATCTTTATTTGTACATCACAAAAAATAAACACAAATGGGGCTGAAAGACCACAGGTCGATAGCCGTTGAGCAGAAAATCAAATATACCAGAATTTAATTTATTTTATCCATTACATGTATTATATTTTATTTTATTTTTCTGTTAATAAAGATGTAGTAAATAGAAATTAAATGCGAAAAACAAGAAACAAATTCTTAGTACATAAGGAACCATCATCAATAGTTTCAGTTTAGTGTCTAAAAATGAAAGATCTCATAGTAACGGTACCTTTAGGCCTTATGGTTTTTCAATTTCTTAATAAATCGACGTAACTTTAAAATTTTGGTAATTTCTATTTTTGCCTAATTCTATGTTGATAATTATAGTTAATGTCTTTAACCACACGTTTGACATGTATTAAAATAAACATTTTATTGATTATTTCTTAATTTAAATAAGTAATTTAGAACTATAAATAAGTATTTATATAAAATAGAACATTTATATTTTCTTGATCGGTCCTTTTATTAACTGTGCAGATATAATTAAGCAGTATATGGCTTTATATACAGGGTGACTGACGAAAAACCTTTGGTGCTGTATCTCGCTTAATTTTTATCCGATTTTAATAAATAAAACATCAAATTAAACCATTTTTAAAAGACTTTAATAGGATTTGAACTGTTATTTTTTCTCGCACCCAGTTTTTGACAAAATACGATCAACATTTTTTTTTAAATTGCACTGTATATATATTTTTATTGATTCGCAAGGAGATTTTTTTTCTGAATATAAAATTGTAGACAAATTTATCCATACATCAAACTTAAGTCGAGAAATTGAGGATTAAAAAAATAAATAAAAAGTCAAGTATCCATTGTAAACAATATACAGACCCTACTTTAAATGTCAAAAGTGACAGTGACAGCCATTGATACAATACTGCAACGATTTTTAATTATTTCATAATTAAAATGTTGCAATATTTCAAATACTAGAATTTTGTGCTTCTACAGAAATCGTTTTTCAGTTTTTGAAATCTTGCAACATTTTTATTATGAAATTATTAAAAATCATTGCAGTATTGTACCAATGACTGACACTGTCACTTTTGACATTTGGAATAGGCTCTGTATTTTGTTTACTATGAGTATTTGATTTTTAATTTTTTTTTTAATCCTCAATTTCTCGACTTTGGTTTGATGAATGGATAAAATAGTTTACAAATTTAGATTCAGAAAAAAATCTCCTTGGGGATCAGTACAAAATATATATACAGTGCAATTTGAAAAAAAAAGTTGATCGTCTTTTGTCAAAAACTGGATGCAAGAAAAAATATCACTACAGTTCATATTAAAGTCTTTTAAAAATCATTTAATTTGATGTTTTATTTATTCAAATCGGATCAAAAATAAGCGAGATACAGCACCAAAGGTTTTTCGTCAATCACCCTGTATAATATAGGCACTTACATATTTATTTTCCAAATAAAACACTTTTTAACTTTGTTTGTTTAACTGGGACTTTATTTAATGACTGATAGTTTCGACAATTTTAACTTGTCATTTTCAAACTAGAAGTTTAGTGTGAAGTTATTTAATTTTCCCACACGGTATGAAAGCAGACATGGTCTCGTATATAACAAAAAAATAAACTTAATGAGTCTCCACAAGGTTGTTTGTATTCATGCGTAAAAATGTATAATCACCTACCAGCCGAAATAAAAAGTATTGATAGTTATACTAAAATGAAATCCAAAATGCATATTAGCTTATGCAGTGGGAAACCTTACTCAATAATAGAGTATTTTCAATTCATGGTTGAGGTGTTCACTTCGGATTACATCTTAAATATTTAAATAAAGTAAAAAACACTATTTATTTATAAAAGTGACTCTAGGTTCGATCAACAGCTGATCATTTTCAAACTTAAAGTAATTTAAATACATTTCAACACATATTTACATACAGTTAAATAAAGAGGAGAATCCTAGGTCCAACTGGTATCCTCATATCCTCCTCTTTATTTAACTGTATATAAATATGTGTTTAAATTACTTTGAGTTTGAAAATAATCAGCTGTTGATTGAAACTCGAGTCATTTTTATAAATAAATAGTGTGATAATGTCGAGGTTTTAGCCAGAGATTTAGTTGTTTCAAAATTAATTTGTTTTGTAGTCTTAGTAAGACTCATTGTTGTACATTCACGAAATGTTTTCGTATTTTTAAATTATTATTTAATTTTCTACAACGAACTAAAGGATTTGAATACATTTTATTAATAAAGTGTTTTTTACTATATTTAAATAAGATTATTTTTCATTTAATTTTTTATGCAATTATTAGTTTTGTAGTATTATATTTTAGAAATATGTTTTCTTTATTCTCTTTGTTGAGTTTGTTTTTTTTTGTGTTTACGCTTTACATTGTAATTTATGCATGTATATTTGTCGAATGTAATTAAATGAATTTTATTATTATTATTAAAATAATACTTGCTGTTATAGGTTCCTGATTTTATTAATGTTTACACTATAAGGAAATTGTAAGCTCTTGTTTCCTCATTTGTTTTATGAGAAGTAACGACATCAAAATTAATGTAACATGATTTGACTGAATTAAAAACACAAATCTATAGAAACGTGGTTTTGAGAGTTACGTGAAGATAGATTTAATAACTACACAGGAAATAATGGTAACACTTTCTTTCACAAAATATTTTTTATTCGCTATATGTATACATTTCGAATGCAAAGCACTCATTATCAATAGCTTTTGATAATTAGTGCTTTGCATTCGAAATTGTATACATATAGCGAATACAAAATATTTTGTGAAAGAAAGTGTTACCATTATTTCCTGTGTAATCACAAAAATATATTTGATGTTATGTAATTGTTAAGTTCAACTTTGTAATTTTGAGTTTTTTTTAACATTTGTTCTGAACGATAACAAAACTGTCTACAAAAACAATAGAATTTTTTGTAGGCAATTTGTTAACATTTAATTATTTTAATCTGCTTGCGCTTGCACAATCCTGGGTTCCCGAATTGAACTATGTTTAGACTAGACTTTAATTTGATTTCTTTTTTGTTTCTCAATATTTCCTTTATAAGTAGTAATGAAGTATAAATGTGATTCATAGCAGGGTTTGATTAGTTTAAAACAGTTGGTAACACTGATTTTAAAGTGTGGTATGTTTGAGGTTATGTAGCCAATATTCAAATCTACAATAATAAAAATGGTAATAATAATTTCCCTATATTTTTCTTGAAAACTATGAGGTTTACTCAAAAAGACTATGACTATTTTGAATTCTTTACAATTACTTGTTATATAAATTTCATTCAACTCTTATAGTTTATTAGCAATTTTCTTCTCTCAAGTTAAGAACTTAATGAACAACATGTTTTAATAAAACTTCTTTTCATTCTCTTTAACTTTTTTTTTCTATATAGGGAAAGTAAAAAAGATGTAGAATCCATCAACAAGTAGTAATTTAAGTTTTTATGTATGTGTAGGGTGAGTGAGTGGTCTTTAACCCACCCTCCAATCAGTAAAACATAAGCGATTGTTTTAATTAAACGTTGTAAAATATAAATAAACACAAAATAATTGTAATTGTTGTAAAATATAAATAAACACAAAATAATTGTAATTTTTAGAGATTTATTCATACAAATTTGTCAAATAATATTTGATGATGTTTTACTGATTGGAGGGTGGGATTGAGGCCACCCACCCACCCTACATATACATATAAATTTCATTCACTGATCGTCTTGCAGTTTGGAGTAAAATTAATTTCAAAACTTTTTGAATAAAAAAGAAATTAAAAAGGTAAAATTTTTGAGTGAGTAAATTAGTAAAAATTTGATGCATGATGGATGGGCAGACTTTAAATCTAAATTAGTTAAGATTAGCTATAGAAAGTTACTTATATTTAAACTTAAATTTTAATTTTGTTTTATTATTACATAAACGGTTTCATTGTTTTTAGCAGCAAAATCATCAACGATTAGTAATTAAAGTTTTCATGTATATGCAAGTTGGGTGGGTGGCCTCTATCCCACACTCCAATCAGTAAAATATCATCAAATATTATTTGACAAATTTGTATGAATAAAAATTGCAATTATTTTGTGTTTATTTATTTATTCGAACAGGTTTTATATATATTAATAAACTGGCAAAGAGGGAAAGAATGGTCATATTTTATCTATGGTGGTGAAGTATGGTTCACTCTTTGAGGATATGTTAAAAAGAAAAAAATAGAGGTTATGTCTGCAGAGAATCATTATGAGTTAATAGAGTATTTCGGACTTTTATAAGATTGGTGTTTTGATGACGATGTTAAGATATTTTTTCACAAAACAGTTAATGCAGGAAGATATTGCAATAATTTCTTATTACCTTTTATTGAAATACTTGCTTAGGAGGTATTTCTGCTACGACATTATCAAAAAGAGCTTCGAAACTAAATTTGTACACTCTTCTAGTTTATAACCTATAATACACGTTGTTTAATAAAAAACTACAGCTTGCTATTATTCTTCTTCATTATTTCAATTATTATTCCTGTCTGAACTTTAACTACTTTTAAGCACTTGCCGAAAGTATCATCCACGATTTTTTTTGTATTGCGAAACACGAATCATTACGAATATATATGTTTCCACTTTTCTAAAAAATTGAAATTTACAAATGTGTAGTTCATACGATAGAGGAACTATGGACTTATTTACCAAAGTGTGTTATTAAATATCTACTCAATCTGGGTATAATGTATATATATAATAATATCAAATGAAGTATAGTTTTTTTTTTGTATTACAATACTAATCTGCATTCTTCTTCTACAGATATCTGTTATTCTGAGTTCTCCTGATTTAGCCATTATGAACTATGTTTCCTCCTTTCCTAAAAAAGAAGAAAAAGAACAGATATGCATTTCATAAAATAGAAGAAGTAAAGATGCCAAATTAAATATAATTTAATATATTAAATGTTTTTTTTAAATTTTAAATATTATAACGCCATTATAATAAACAGTAAAACATTTCTTCTTAAGCAGCTTCTACACGATCAATATTTACGTCAATATATTGGACAATATTTTGTACAATATAATTATTTGCACACTGTGCAATATTATTGCTCAATAAATTAGTTCGCAGGTGATATGAATGTCCTTTAATCATATTTTCTCTTAGTAGCCATGGTAGATGTTTATTCCAATAGTGTTAACACAGAACTGAACTAGTATTGCGTAATATTGGCAACAGACGAGGCAATATTGACTAGATTGTGCAATAAAAATCAAACTGTTTTTGATTGACTCAATATATTGCCCAATCTTTCAATGTGCTCTACAGACGCTAAATATTATTGTTAGTCAATTATTGTGCAATATATTGATCGTGTACAGATATCTATTGTTGTTCAATGTGTTCCTGATTTAACAATTACAAAATCTTACGCTTTTCCTTTCCTTTAAAAATTAATTTAATTTTAAATGTAGTTCACAAGATATAAAAATTATAGATGCAGTTACCAAACTGTGTAATTAAATATCTCCTCAATCTTGTTACAAAGCATTTAATAATATAAAACAAAGAGGTATTTTTTTATATTGAAACACATTTTAAACACCTGCTCTAAAATTTTAATTTTGTTTCCTAAATAAATATTGTTTCGTTTTATTTGACTTTTTCTGTTATTATTCATTTATTTAACCTCAAATTTTTCCAATCGTGTTGCTTCAATCAAGACCGAATTCTTGGATTATCTGAGTAAGTGAAAAGTTTGCACAAGTATAAACACTAGTGTTTTACAAATCAAGACCCTATTAATTACCATTGCAAGAGATATCACTGTAGTTGCATTTCTCTAATATTATAATTTGATAGAAAAATGAGACACTTGTTAATAATAAAATGAAATAAAGTCCTTTACGTTGAAAATTAACTAATAATTAGAAAAACACTTGTTAATGTTTTATATTATAAATATTAAAACAATTTATTGTTAATGTAAGTATAAACAGGTTTAAAGTATATTACGGTCAATGATTATTACACGACTATAGTTTCGACCTTTGCGTGTCATTGTCAAGTGTTACAGCAATTGTAACTTAGAAAATTGAGACACTTTCCAATGTTTTATACCACAATTTATTGTGTAATATAAATATAAACAAGTTTACAGTGTATTACACACAATAATTACATGAATGTAATTTTGACCTTTGCAGGTCATTATCAAGTGTATACAGACTTTTTTTGGTTAATATATATATAATTTTTGATTTCGTATAATTGCAAAATGAGTTTTTATACTGTATATTTATTTTACGCCCATTGTAGCATTTGATATGTCTAGCTCACTTGTTTCATATATGTACGAGTATCTGTAGTTAAATTAATTTGTCAGTGGACTAATCGTATGTTGGATATGAATTGATGAAAAGTAGTTTGTGATAAAACTCTAGTTGATTATTTTTAGCCAGTAAATAAATAAATTATGCGCCCATATTTATTTGTGTATGTGGTTTTTAAATGTTATGATTTAATTGAATTGATAAAAATGTTAAACAAACAGGGAAACGGTTCTAGGTTGAGAAATTGTGATAATACGTTATAAATAAATATCTAGGAAGTGAGATTAATCGTAATAAAACTTGTTATGTTATTAAGGTCAATTGGTTGAGCTACGTAATAAATTACATTTTTTTTTTAATTGTCGCCAGATTAATTTTATAATATTCTATTCAAATACAAAGTAATGTGTGATATCTAAGTTAAATATTTATGACTTTTAAAATGAAACATTTAAAAAATATATT
This sequence comes from Ontholestes murinus, assembly GCA_963969525.1. Classification (NCBI taxonomy): domain Eukaryota; kingdom Metazoa; phylum Arthropoda; class Insecta; order Coleoptera; family Staphylinidae; genus Ontholestes; species Ontholestes murinus. Next base: position 39,157 of record CAXAKX010001401.1, on the reverse strand, counting down.
TCGACGAGCTGTAACCTTCGAATTGTGCGAGTATTATGATTATGAGAGGTACCTTTTGCTAGTTGCTTTATTCTTTATGCGACTGTAATATAATATGTAATTACCGATACAGTTTTTTTTTATATAAATAAGATGGTTTAATAATTTTTTCAGTTTTAAAGTAACAAATATTTATACGTCAGCGGATTCATGTTGATAATTTATATAATGTTAAATTTTTGTTTGTAGCCTCTATTCTAGTTACAATTAAACTATTCGAGAATATTATTCTTCGCATGTCTTGTTACACTCAATATTAATTAAATTGTAAATTATTTAACTCGATGCAGGTTACATGCTATTGATTTTAATGATCCATTTGATATCGCTTGTTTGAACAACAGGCGTAATTATAAAGAACTACTGATTTTAGAGTAAGTATAAAATTACATGATTACATTTACATTAAATTTAAATTATCAAACTGAAAACAATATTTTAGTTACACTTACTACGTTTTGGTAAAGACTTACATTAAATTTGAAATATGACACTGAAAATAACATAACCTCAATATTTACATTTAATTAGAAAATTTAATTACCAATAAATAAATAAACTTTTAATAATTGCTAGTTTTCTATATATTTATATATATATAATAATATATTAATGTAGATAATAATAAGTAATGCTTGAGTATCTTAAATTTATGTTTTTAATGATGAGAACGTTAAAGTAATATTCAAAATATAAAAATTGATAAAGTGACTGTCGGAGTACTTTCCCTATATTTTTTAATTCAAATATAAAATGCTTTTCATAATAAGACAATTTAAATAGTATACTCGTGATCTACCATAATAAAATGTTTATTGAGATAGGGTACCCATGACCTAAGATAATAAATTGTTTATTGAGGTAGTATACTCATTACATATCACACAGTGAATCTATTATTTAGTTACGCAATATGATATTAATGTCTTTTTTTTCAGTCAGGAGTTCACTGTAGTTTATTTACGATGATGTGATTTAAATAATTTGTATAAAAATTATATAAAAAAAAGTTAATAAGTAATTATATTATTTCTTTATATTATAATTTAAAAAAAATATTTGTTACTTTTTAAAATACTCGAATAACTATATAATAACTATAATGATAATTTAATAAAAGAATAATCCTTTATCTAACTCTTGATATTAATTTAAGTCATTAGTTAAGCATTGCAAAATCTGTATAGTAATGATAGTTTTAAATATCGGGCACATGTCATCTGACTGATGAAGCCAATATGTGGCGAAGCAGTTGTTGCAGTGTTCCAACATTAAAAACTGTGTTAATTCTCAACCATAGTGTTTCATTTACCAATTATAGTTTTGTTATGATAAGTCTCATTAAATATATATTTTTTTTCAATAATTATACTTAAAAACTTAATAATTTGTGGGTAAGTTAAATGTATCATTTAATTTATTCTCAATTAAACTATTGTACAATAATTATATCAATTCTTTAATAAATATATCATAACCATTATTATTATTATTATTGTGTATTCGATTACCATATTTTTACCCATAGGCAAAATACTAATAATACATTAGAATTATGTATTTCTGAAAATAGCGTAACAAAACCAAGTGTTTATTTAACCTTCTAATTAACATAAAAATGTTTCACCACAGGTTAAGTGAGAATTTAATTCAGCTAATAATACATGATGATTTCCATGTATACAGTTAATTTATTAGCATTAAATCTAGTATATTATTTAAACAGTTTTGAACAATTGCAAAAAATATTACTCGTAATTATGTAGCTCTAAAAAAAGAAACAACAGTTACATTACATGGTTGTTGAGCGCAAATTATCTCCGTGTTATTGCACTTATATCCCACACATCATTTAAATTAATTGCAAATTACTAGGCATAAATTACTTGTCCCAATTTAATAAGAAAAAAGGAGACAAAAAATGCATCATTAAAATTATGTTATTCAATAAATACAGTTTTAAAATTAAGACTCAATAGATTTTTTTACCGTAATATTTATAAAATTACACAGTGTATAGTTTAGTTTTATAATTACTAGTTTATAGTTTAAATTATTGTTATAAGTGATGGTTTGAGGATTGCAACCAGCTGGTCGCAGCACTTAGACCATTTGTGGACCTTTCAGAAAATACACCAAACTAAAAAAATGACGATGTGACTATTATAATACTTTCCCTATACTTTTAAGTAGTAAGATTATTCTTACGAAATTCTCATTTTATTGTTCTTTACAGTATATAAATATACAAATAGTGAAAGTACAATTAACAGATGGCGCCACGAGACTTATTGACGTATGATTATATAGAAATAACATAGCCATTATCTTATTTTTTTCTACATTTGTTCTCGAATATTAGAACAAGACTATTCTTCATAAATTACTTATTTGATTATTCTCTGCGATTATTCCTTGTATAGTTTTCATAAATGTTTTGGATCCTTTGTATAGAATACAAAAAAAACCTCATATTTTTGTAAGAATTTGAAAAAATAAACAATTTGCGGGCTGAAAGACCTCAGGTCTGTAGCCCTGACGGACTAACACCATTTATTTATTTGTATGTTAAATGTTATTAGGTATTGTAAATGTGTCCAAATAAAGATTATTGTATATATAAACCATTTGAAAACTCTTCCTACTGTATATTTGAAAAATTGTCTACTTGATCAGAAACCAGTAAATATAAAACGAAGTATAATCACAATTGTTCAACTATTCAGTAGTAAAACAAAGTTTTCAAAGTGTTAAAACTTAAAAATGTACCACCAAGCAAACGCTGAAAACATTCAAGAATTCCCATCATTTTTTATTTGATTTTGTTATGGAAAATAAGAGTTTATGAAAATTTTGGTTCCAGGAAATTTTGTGGACTGAAAAACGGATATTTCCGTTGAAGATAAAAAACGACAGTACATGTTAAATAAATTATAAACCATGATGATGGTTGCGTTCGTTACAACGTGTTGATTCATAATATAGACACTGAATAAAACAATTAAAGTTAACAAATACAAATATTAGTTTAAAATTTAATTTGAACAGTTTACCTCTGCAAATCTCATATTAAATTTTATAAATTAATAATTTACAAAAGAAAAGTTAAAAATTTAATTAAAAAAAATTTACTGAAGGGTAAAATAATGATTGACTTATAAATTGTTGAAAAATAAAAAACCATAAGTTAAACAAATTGCATTTTCTAAGAAAATTACAGTTAAAAACAGTTGAATTTAAAAAAAATTAAAAAAGTAACAAATGAAGCCAATAATAATTAGAAGTCAGATGACAAATGTCGATTAATAGGTTATTATTAATTAACATATCACTAGTTGATAGATGGCAGGTAATAGAAGATTGCTAGCAAATGTCAAATTTAGTATACTTATTATCACAATTTAATAAAGCAATTGATTGTTAACAGATAATAGTTGACAAATTAGAAATATTATATGACAGATTTTATAGTCTACAATTGACCATAGACAGATGACAAGTTGATAGATTGAAAGATGAGAGATGAAAAATGTATCAATTTATCAGTTGACAGTTGATAAATAACGGATAACAGATTACAAGTATTAAATGACAGATGGCAGCCGATAGTTGAGAGAGGTCAAATTAAAGTAGTCAGTTGATAGATTATAAATATCTGTTGATAGTTGATAGATGGCAGAAAGAGATCACAGATGACAAATGGCATATTTATTGTACTTAAAATCAGTTGAAATATGATAGTGATGGATAAGATATGGTGAACAATTAATAATTGGTATATCAAAGTCAACATTTTCCAGCTGATAAATCACGAATGTCAGTTGACACTTGATAAAAGACAGATTTGACTAACATTACTTTAATAAATCAGTTGGCAGATGATGGCTAACAAGATGAAATATTACAGATGAGATGAGAGTCTACAGTTGTCAAAGTAGAGTTTACACGTACAAATATTATTAATATTCGACAGTCTACAATTACAGAAGACACATTATAAGTTGATAGATGGAATTTGACAGTTGATAGACGATGGTTGAGAGATGAAAAATGTAGTGCACTTTTACAGCGAATTTAATTTATCTGTTGACAGTTGACAGATAGTAGAAAACAGATTACAAATATTAAATGATAAATGACGCCAATAATAGTTAATAGAAGTCAGATGGCAAATAGAGATTAATCGCTTATTAATAATTAATAGATGGCAGGTAATAAATGATTGCTAGCAAATGTCAAATTTAGTATACTTAACAACACAATTTAATAACGCAATTGATTGTTAACAGATACAACAGTTGACAAATTAGAAATATTATATATAGACATAATAGATGGCATTTGACAGTTGGCAGATGAAAAATGTATCAATTTATCAGTTGACAGTTGATAAATAACAGATAACAGATTACAGTAGTCAGTTGATGTATTACAAATATCTGTTGATAGTTGATAGATGACAGAAGAGAGTTTCCAGATGACAAATCACATATTTATTATCTATTACCTTTCAAATGCTACATTAAGTTTGGATTTTAATTTAATTGTAATTAAGTATGTATATTAATTGTAAATTTGTATATTTAACTTCAGTGTAGTTGATAACTTGTTTATCTTTCTTTTTATATGTGTATTAATTATATTTTGACAATTGTTAAAAAAAGGATTTCCGTAATAAATAATAAATAAACAAACAAATAAATAAAGCATTTTATAGATAATAGATGAATGAATACAAATGTACTGTTGAAAACTTTCAGAATGAGAAAACAATTGAATTTTTGTTAAAACTTTCCTAAGAAACATTTTTAAACTTACTTCATAAAACGAGTTAAAATTTGCTTAATTACAAAGAAAATTTTCTCAAATAAGAAAAAATTGATTCAAAAAGCCCAGCTAATCCTACAGAAAAAAATGCCACAAAAACGTTTCAATTTTATTAAGAACAAAAAAAACAATTGAAAATCAGCTGACAAATGACATTTACTAAGAAAAGACAGTTAAAAACAGTTGAAATATAAAAATAACAATAGAATTATATTTCACACAACACCCTTCTAAAAATACATTAGTCTAATGCTTAAAAGAGATTTAAAAAAAAAATAATAAAATAAAATTTACGAATTTACGAAGAATAAAAAAACGGTTGAAAATTATTTGAAATTCTCATATAAAAGAAATTGAATCAATAGATTCCTATAATAAAATATATACTATATAAATTAAGCAAAAAACTAAAATTCGAGATTCAATTTTTTTTTTTCAGTTTTTCGATTATAACTTTCACAATAATGTCTACAATAAAATATATTCAAATCAAGTTAAAATCTAAAATTCGAACTTCAATTGTTTTTGAGTTTTTCCACGATGACTTGTAAAATCATTATTAGATTAGGGAAATTCTTGCACTGATGGATTCCTACAATCCAATTTATTTAAATCAAGTTAAAAACTAAAAGTTCGAACAATTGTTTTTCAGTCAACTGTTTAAAGTGAATTTTAAAATTGGTTTCAGAAATTTTCAAATCATTTTCAATTGTTTTTGGTAAAAATTCTAATAATTTAAGCTGTCTTAAATCTAAAATTCGAACAATTGTTTTTCAGTCAACTGTTTGAAGTGAATTTTAAAATTGGTTTTAGAAATTTTCAAACCTATTTCAATTGTTTTTGGTAAAAATTCAAATAATTTAAGCTGTCTCTGTTTTTGGTTTATTTAACCGAACGTACTCTTGACCTACGACAATATAACCTAGCGTTAACCTAGCGCCTATTTTTCCGCTTAAACTCCAGCGTACTCTTGACCTACCTCAACGTATAATTTGTTGGGGCGGGTCAGGAGTACGAGAGGTCATTGCATCGTTTGTTGAGGTAGGTCAAGAGTACGATAGATTAAGTAATAATCAAGTTTATAAGGTTAAGTTAATATTGTGTTTATTTTAGTTTAATGTTACGATTATTACAATATCTAAAAAGTAATGTTAAACAGTTGAAATTGACAAAGCGCTAAAACAATTGAATGTCTCGACAATAAATAAATTTAAATTACCTGAATTTAAAAATTTCAAATTGTTGAAAATTTCCTAAAAATATATATTTCCTTTTTTTCTAAAAAAAAATACAATTGCATTTTTTACAGAACTTTTTAGAACTTTCGTAATACATTCTTTAATTTCTGATTTAAATTGAAAATTTTCAAAAAATCAATTAACATTTTCTTAGAAAAACTAGTTAAGTTTTTTAAGACAATTGAAATTAAATAAAGAAATTGAAATTTACTAAAAAAACAGATTCTTTAAAAAATGTTATTATATTTTGCCAAAAATAAAAAATCAATCGGAAATTAGTTGCAAAAAATTGAAATTAAATAAAAAAGCAAATGAATGTTAAAATTTTACCAAAAACAAATGAAAATAATTGAAAATCAGTAGCAAATATAGTACCTGCTAAGTAAAACAATGACTATTTTTTTCTAAAAAAAATTACAAATTTTTCCAAATAATAATTGCATTTTTTAAAGAACTTTTTAGAACTTTCGAATTACATACTTTAATTTTATTTAAATTGAAATCTTCCAAAAAAACAATTAACATTTTCTTAGAAAAGTAGGTAAGTTTTTTAAGACAATTAAAATTAAATAAAAAAATTGAAATTTACTAAAAATAAACAGATTTTTAAAAAATGTTATTATATTTTGCTAAAAATAAAAAAAAAACAATAGGAAATCAGTTGAAATTAAAAAATCAAATTAATTTTTAAATTTTTAAAAGAAAATAATTGAAAATCACTAGCAAAGATGGCACTTGCCATCTGTTTAAATTTTACCAAAAACAAGAGAACACAATTGAAAATTTGAAAATCAATTAAAAGGATGATTAGCAAATTAGTAAACACTTTTTGTTTTTTTTTTATAGCTTGAATTATTTTGAAGCAAATACTAAATGATTTTTGGTAAGTTTCAAGTAAGTTTTGTTACTAAATTACTTTTGTTTTTTATTTGTAAAATTTCAACTAGCCATCATAGTTGATTTTGAATTGAAAATTTATATATTTTTATAAACTTCACAATGGTTAAAATATTTGTAAAAAAATTCAACGCGTAAAAAATAATTCGAAAAAAAACACAAGTAAGTAAATTCAGTTCCAATAGTCCAAATTTAACAAAAAAGTAAATGTACAAAAAATAATGAAAATCAAAATAAGAGTTTTAATTTTTAAAATTTTCTAAAAAAATAAACAAAAAATTACAAAAATCGATTTAATTGAATGAGAAACAAGTTTTTAGAAAAAAATAATATTAAAGAAAAAAGAGATTCGACGTTGAATAAACAGTTTGAACAAAAATAATCAAAGAAAATTTATGCAAATGTTTTTAAATAATAAACAGTTAAACATATACAAAAAAAAAACAATTGACAAGGTACTTAAAAAAGTTCATATATTTCTTCGAAAACTTTTAAAATTTTACCAAAAATTATTGGAAATTTGTTTAAAAAATAGTGGAAAATTTTCTTTAAAAACCGTTTTCAATTTGTTTAAAAACGGTTGAAATAAAAAAAAACTATTGATAATTTCCTTGAAACACATTTGAAAATTTTGCAAAAAAAAATAAAATTTATAGTTTTTTTTTTACTATAATGATCATATGCGATTTTTTATATAAAGAAATAATTTTATTGATATGTATTGACCATTTTTTTCGATGACCTTTTGTCATATTTTGGGTAACTTCATGATCTTACGCTTAGAGAACTTCTGCCCTTTCTCAAAAAAATGAAGCATCAGCTGTTTGACACCATTGTCTAAATTGAAAGAATTTTGCAATGATCAAAACATATATAGTCCGTCCGTTGGATATTCCGTCCTACGTCACAAAATATCGCTTCGAGAAACGACACAAAAACATTCAGTCTGATAAAGTAAACGAAGTGCGTTAGAAAACTTTAGTCGTTTTTTGAAGCGATGACGTACGACGGAAGATCCAACGGACAGGCTATAGTAGTCGAACGGCGCAAGGTCTGGTGAGTTTGTGGATGGTCCATCAAATCTCATCCAAGCTTCAACAACTTTTGGCGGGTCACTAAACTTGTGTGGTCACGCATTGTCATGGTGGAACACATCTTTCCGATTTGCCAATTCTGGATACAATTCAATTTGTCCAATTGGAGAGACAGTACAAAGAGGTATTGATGGTTCGGTTTTGCGATAGCAACTAAAAATACATGACACCTTTTGTAATCCCACCAAATTGAGAGAATAACCTTCTTTTTATGGATATTTGCTTTTGAAGTGGCTGCAACTTGTTCATCGAGCTTGAACCTTGATCGTTTTCGCTCGACGTTGTCGCAAGCTACCAATTTCTCATCACCAAGTGACAAAACTTTTGAGAAATGAATCATTTTTATTGTTTTTCAAGAGCTTGTCGCAGGTGTTTATGAGCTATGTTTAAAGAATTTCTTGAGTTCATGTGGAACCCAATTATTGAGTTTACTAACATATTCCAGCTTGTGCAAACGTCTTTCCACTGTCTTTTGAGATTCCTAAGTATCAGTTTGGTTTCCGCAACCAAAAATCTACCACCTTACCTCTCACCATCCTAACCTCAAACTGCCAAACCTCCAAAATCGCCACTATTATATTTATAGATATAAAACAGGCCTTTTATTTTCCAAGTGTATGAAATTTTGGAATCTATTAGTATTCCAAGGTATTTACAGGATAAGGATGGTGGGATATCATGGGATCAACATACATTTTAGGATCGTATGTTCTATGGAATTAGATAAAAAGTTGTGTTTTTGATTGGTTTATTAGCATTCTCCAATTGGAACACCAAAGTTCAACTTTATGAATAAGGGCTTGGAGAGAAGAAATGGTGGTTTTTAGATTGTGGGGGTGAGAGATTGGGGCAGTGTCATCAACAAACTGAAGGGAGTACAGAAACGGGTTAAAATAGAGAGGATCAGAGTTATATAGGTCAAAACAAAATATATTGTACAGCAAGGGGGATAGTGGAGAACCTTGTGGAACACCATGTTCGGGAAAAATTTCGCGGGAGCAGGCTAGGCGTACTTTAATTTTTAGGGATCTATTAAGGAGGAAATTATTAATTAGATTAAGTAAAAATTTAGGTATTTCAAGTTATTTAAACAACAAACCTTTATGCAAAACTGAATCAAAGGCCATTTTATTCTATCCAAGTGTATAAAATAAATCTTTATGTAACTCAAGAACAAATTTCTATCCAAAATTTCAGGAAAGCCAGGAAAGCCGGAATCGTTGCAAGGGTTAGACATTTTAGGTCTCTACCTTTCAAAAATCAAGGTATCTCTACCAACATTGCCTGTAAAATTTATACGTCGATATGTCGGCCCTTTCTCGATTAGGGCTGTATTCTTTTTCCCATTCCAGAAAACCTACAATAAATAATATACTTGTGGCGGAGCGATCAGCCCTCCGTTCAATAACCAAAATTTGAAATCCTTTCAATTCCCTTTTCAACCCCTCCAATACCCTACAATATGACCTGACACAACTTACCCCTATTGATGTTCGCATGGATACATTATTTACTAAATTTTCAACCCGCAGTTCTAATCAAGAGATTCTAGGTATCTATTCCCTCCAAATTTAAATTCTCCAAAAAAACCTTATATGAAATCATTAGTGAAATTCTCCGAACAATTGACAAATAAATGAACGATTAATATTTTAGGCTGGGCCGAAAGCCCGTTCACGATTAAAGCTCAAATGTAAATACTATATTGTAAAAGGAAAAAAAATGTGAATAAAGATATTTATTATTATTATTATTTGTCAAGTTTAAAAAGCTGCCAATTCAAATTACAAATTTTTATTGTATCCAAATTTGAATGAGTGTTCATTTTTACCAGCCTTTTCAGCGATTACCACAAACTGCCACTGTTGAAAACGCCATACCAGTTAAAATTAATTTTTTGGGAAAAAATTACTCATCGGAAATTCCAGGAGCTTTATAATAGAATGTTAATGATAGCTGTCCCCAGAACCTGTTATTAGTTTTCGCATTAAAATGGGATGGGATGACTCAGATAAAAAACTATGTTTTATTCCAAGAATTTAATGAACTTGGGAAAATATTTACACATTATATTAAGTTCATTAAATGCAGGTATTAGAAATTTTGTTTTACTGAATGTTATTTTATATCAAACTAAAAGGAAAAACGTGTGTAAGATATAATTTTAGTTATTTGTATCATTGATTGATTGATAAGAAATATAGAAAACAGTAGTACAAGAACATAAAAACTAAAATATGTTTTTATTGGTGCACGTTATAAAAATTCAAAAATATACTACTAGAAAAATTAGTTCATTTGAAAGCTATTTTGTTTCTTGTATGGTTTTGATGAATACAAGAAAACTATTTATATTTCTTATAGAAAAACCTAATATACAGAATCAATAATTATATAAATAAAAATGTCTGATAATTGTTAGGTATATCCACAATTGTTCCTTCTTTTAAATAGTTTAAATAGAGTTAATTTCAATCCATGTTTTGTATTTTGATACATATTATTATAACTTTGTCAATGCCTAACGCACTTTATGATTCACGTAGATAATACAATTGTATACTGATTATTCATGTAAGGAATGTTCCTGTTTATAAATATTTAAATTATGCTTTATAATAACAACAGTAATATCAGTAATTGTAGTTAGTTATGAGAACATAACATTCCTCTATGGCAGGAATGATTTTATATATGTTTGTTCAGTCGATTCAATTGTAATGTGTGCAATATGTTAAGGGCAGCATTATTTTTCCAGCTAACGAAGGTGTTTGCGGACGACGAGGCTCCCATCAACAAGAAATTGCCTAAGGAGCTTCTACTGCGGATATTTTCATATCTCGATGTCGTCTCCCTCTGTCGTTGTGCCCAGGTTTCGCGCGCTTGGAACGTCCTCGCCCTCGATGGTTCCAACTGGCAACGGATAGATCTCTTCGAATTTCAAAAGGATGTTGAGGTAAGATACTTATAAATAAGTGTATTAAAAAGGCAATTTCTAAATTAATAAGTACTTTTTAGTATTGCTATACTATAATATACTATAAATAATCATATACGAGGATTGATCAATAAGTACCCATGTGTAAAGATAGGTGGCGTTGCTGAGGTGTTGTTATTAATGTCGTGTACTGCCACCTGTCATACGACACCATACTAAATTTCAGACTGATTTATAAGTTCATTTTTATCTAGTATTACACGTGTTTTGTGTTTATCTGGTATTGGAAAAAGAACAATATCGATTCATAAGTCGCTTTTTATTTTACAAACATTAGAAAGAATAATAGTGAAGTTGAATGCTCTCTATGGGTACCCTTTACCATCTATGACAATTGTAAGATATTGGTTCAAGAATTTAAACGTGGTCTTACATCATTTTTGATGAGGAGACGTTGTTAACAAAAATATCCGCGACATGATTCTTGCTGATTATTTTCTTAATGATAAACTGTCCAACTTTAGACTTTAATAAAAATTGCTTTGATGAGGCTGTTATATATTGAAATAATCCAGTGATGGAAATTTGTCTAAGTGCTACTAAAAATTACTTTGCTTTAGGATTTATTTACTTAATTCTGTAGATAATAAATTAGAATATTTATATTTATTATTACTATCTTGTTTTTAGGGGCCAATTATAGAAAACATATCGAGAAGATGCGGCGGTTTCCTGCGGCAGCTCTCGTTGCGCGGTTGCCAGTCTATCGGCGACAGCTCCATGAAGATGCTGGCTCAGCTCTGCCCCAACATAGAGGACCTCAATCTGAACGACTGCAGGAGGCTCACAGACTCCACATGCCAATCGCTCTCGAAACACTGCTCGAAGCTGCAACGTCTCAACCTAGAGTCATGCGCCACCATTACCGACCTCTCCCTGAAAGCGCTAAGCGACGGATGCCAGCAACTAACCCACATCAACGTCAGCTGGTGCAGCAACGTCACCGAAAACGGCGCCGAAGCCCTAGCCAGAGGCTGCCCCCGTCTCAGGACGTTCATCAGCAAGGGTTGTAAGCAAATAACCTCGAAGGCGGTGATTTGTTTAGCTAGGTTTTGCCCTCAGTTAGAGGTCGTTAATTTAAAAGGCTGTTGCGTAAGTATCTCGTCAAATATGTAGTATAGGAAAAATACGTTAAATTATTGTACCCAGAAATGTTTAATTACATTGATGGATTTATATGGTAAACTTGTTATCAATTTTGCTATTACATTGTTTGGATTAGATTTATTTGATAAATTTATAATATTTGAAACAAGTTCTTCCTCATTAATTGTTTTAAAGTCACCCATATATTTGTAGACTCTCGTAGTTTCAGTCTCAATAGAATTAAAGGAATTATTAGGTGTAAAAATGAGTAATACATTTTTTCGAATATATTCAAGGTTTATTTTAAAAGAGTGTAAGTTAAATTCTTTAACTAAAGTAATCATCGTTGCTTTCTATAACTTTAAGCCATTTTTCAGGATGAATTTCACCTCGAAAAAATGTTACTTCTTGGGGCATGATAAAGTCGTCAAACCAAAATGCGTACACATCGTCTATTACAATCAATTAATTTAGACAAGAAAAGAATCAATTTACACAAAAAGATTTTAAATTGTCATATATGATTTGCTTTTTAAATAAATTTAAATACAAGTTACTGTATAGTATTAATCCATCAAATTATTAAACCTTTCTGGATGACACATCATCATCATTTCTCTATACTAATAAAAAAAAATCGCTTTATTTCTCTAAACGCTTCTACTTGTAATTCATCCCTAGCCTCTTTCATCCGTCATCGTATTTTCTTATGATTTTAGTTTACGTTTTGTTCTTATATCTCTATAGAACGTAAGGGATGAAGCGGTGCAGCAGCTGGCCGAAAGGTGCAGTAAGCTGCATTATCTCTGTCTGTCGGACTGTTCTCAGTTAACAGACGCCTCGTTGATAGCCCTCGCGCAAAAATGTCAGCTGCTTACCACACTGGAAGTTGCCAGTTGTTCACAGTTTACCGACACCGGTTTTCAGGCCTTGGCCAAGGTATTAATAAAAATAAATCATATTTTTTGTATCACTTAAATATTATTTTTTCAGAGCTGTCGTTATTTGGAGAAGATGGATTTAGATGAATGCATTTTAATTACAGATAACACACTAATGCAATTAGCTATGTCATGTCCTCGGATAGAATATTTAGTAAGTAATATAAATTTAATATTGAATAATAATTTTAAAATACTAAACATATCGTAAATCTATAACAAGACAACAAATCACTTATTGAAAAAACTATTTTCTTGGCTAATACCACAACAGATATTGAATTGTACAAAAGTAAGTACTCTCAAAGCAGCACTAATTTGAATGTATTTATTTTTATCGAATTTTAATTTACTTTGAAATGTTTTTAGTGTAATAAGTATGAAAAAGGAAATGAATTTAAGATAATTTTATTACATATAATGAAAATGACATGATTGTATACTGTAAAAAAGTTAAACATATGTTTCGATCTTTTAAATCTCATCAGTATAGTTTTACGAAATGTTTATTAGTTAGTTTTCTATTACTTTAAGGATTTGTAATAGTTTTTATTAATATAGAATAATTAAATTATAGTATAGGGTGCCCAAAAGAAAGTTTATATTTCTTTACCTTCCTGCGCAAACGCAACAAATTTGAGGAACGCGAGGGTTTGTCAATCGGTAGACTTGCTCTTGCGAATTTAGTCGCTATGGAGTGTTTCTCTAAAGCGGAACGCCCGTTGTACTTTTGATAGTTTTACAAAAATTGTGACTCTGCGACTGTAGCAGAGGTTTTCTTATTCAAAAATGGGTGTTGAAGTTAAAAAAAAACTTTTACAACTTAGGAAAGATCAATAACAGGTCGACCAAGATCATCAAGAACGAGAGAACGTGGATAGTGTTAACCAGACGATCTGAACCTTTCAATCCGAAAGCCATCAAATGCTGAAAAAGTGCCAAGATTGTCTTTACACCGTATTATGCACAAAGTATAAGTATAAAACTCAATTGGGACAAGAATCAAAGCATCAGGATGTCGGTCAAAGTAAAATTTTCCTTTGCAAATTGATCTTCAGGTCAGGTGACATAAATTGACATCAACGCAACCCTGATTTAACCCCTATGAACTTTTTCCTGTGGGGTTATCTTAAATCTAAAGTTTACCCCAATATACCAACTTCTCTGGCATATTTGAAGGAAAATATCCGAAATGGTAGTCATCACAGAGTCTACTTGCTGAGCCGTCATAAGAAATTTTAGTGCTCGAATAAATGAGTGCTGTGACCGGGAAGGTTTACATTTGGAAGATATTGTTTTTAAGAAATAAAATCCCAATTTTTGAAAGATGAATTACTTTTTTTTTACTTCATATAAATTTTCTTTTGGTACACCCTGTATTTAATGTTATAGCAAAAAAAATGTGTAGTATGTTTTAACACTGTTTATATTTTTAGACGTTATCTCATTGTGAACTTATAACAGACGAGGGTATCAGGCATTTATCGATGTCGCCGTGTGCTGCTGAGAATTTAACAGTACTGGAATTAGATAATTGTCCCTTAATAACGGACATTTCCCTGGAACACTTGACATCTTGTCACAACCTACAGAGAGTTGAGTTGTATGACTGTCAACTGATCACTCGAGTGGGGATTAAAAGATTGAGGGTAAGTAAAAAAAAACCTTTATTGGCATCAAAAATTATAAACATACTAAACATAATAACATAATAATATTTCTTCCCTCTCCTATTTTGTTTTTCTCTTTTTTCTCATACCTCTTCGCTTCTATCTTTCTCACCCCAACCTCCTCAAAATCCTTACCCTGGCCCCATCTTCTCTCATCCATTCTGCTACTCTTCTATAACCTTCCACCCATTTTGTATCCACTCCCTTACATTCATCCGCCAAATGTACCCACGTATCCTTCACACATCGCCCGTAACTCTCCCCCATCCATCCCTCTTCTGCCTCGCATCTCGCTCTTGCCAAGGTCATCCTTTCCTCTCTTCCCAAGCGATTATCCTCCAGATACCTTGGCCTCCTTCCATGCACCTGCCACTCCTTGTAATTCTCGTCGTATTCACTCTTCTCCATAAACCCTTGTCTCTCTTGCCCTTCCACTTCTTTCGCCTTTCCATGCACCTATCCCGCTACATTCACCCCTTGTTCCACCCACTCCTTCACGATCCCCTCTGACATTCCCACCCTCTTATACTTTCTTCTCCTCTCCGCTCTCCAGTCACCCATGCCTTCCTTCCATACCTCCTTCACCAATCTTCCCTCTTCTAAACCCCATAATTTCATTTCAAAACCAGCCACTCTCTTTATAGTTTCGCACCACATACTCTCCCTATGTGTTTCCTGAAGCAGTATGTATTCGGGTGTTGACTTTTCAACTCCTAACATCTGCTTCAGGAAATACCGCTGCCCTCTCTCAACCCTTTCATACCTCCTAACACCCCACACTTCCGCCCCATACATCAAGATAGGTCTCACACATGCATCCCAAAGATCACACGTAACTCTCACATTGCCATCCATCCACTTTCCCCATCTCTCTTACCGCCCCCCACGCTTTTCTGGCTTTTTCCTGGATCCACCTATTATGTTCTTCATACCCCCCCCCCCGAGATCTTAAACATAAATCCCAGGTACTTAAACATTCTCACTCTCTCTATTACTTCACCCTTCCACTCTAGCTCTTCCACTCTTCCCTCTCTTCCTTTGTTCCTAAATCTCATCCACTTCGGTTTTCCGATATTCACTCTTAACTCTCTTTTGTCCATGTATTTATCCACTCTCGCTAACATCTTTTTTACTCCCTTCCAGTCCCTCGCCATTAACACCATATCATCTGCATATGCCAGCATCCACACCTTACTCCGCCCAATCACTACCCCGCCCGCCTGCTCTTTTCTCAACACATCATCTAACTCCTCAGTGTATATATTAAAGAGTATTGGGCTCAGCGGGCAGCCCTACCGCGTACACACTCCCTCTTTCTCCCATCACATGCTCTATAATCCTGGCCAGGGTAAAGATCTGTTCTCTTGTCCCTCTTCCCTTCCTAAAACCCCTTTGCACCTCTGGCACCATTGCCTTTTCCTACACCTCCTCCTCCAGCCTGTTTTTCACTATCATCATTGTCAACTTGTATCCGGTGTTCATTATTGTTACCCCTCTGTAATTGTCCACTATTCCTTTTTCCACCCCTTTATAACGGGTGTCCAACAATTATTGCAGTCCCGGGTGGCGTTGGAATAAAAAACGTAGGTCGATTCTTACATGTTGCAAATAAATGAACTGACATTTTTAATGCACATTTAAGTTATGTTTGACAATTAAAATGTCAGTTCATTTATTTGGCACATGTAAGAATCGACCTACGTTTTTCATTCCAACGCCACCCGGGACTGCAATAATTGTTGGACACCCGTTATATCGGGCACACTGCCCCCACTTTCCACGACTCGGGTATATCCTCGCCCCTCCATATTCTGTTCAGGATGCTTCTCCTTCCTTCGTTTCTTATGGTCTTCCAGATTTCAGCCCTTAAACCGTCGAGTCCCGGTGCTTTCCCTCTCTTCAGCTCCTCTCTACACCTTCTCCTCCGTGAAGTCTGCTACCTCTCCCATATCTCCTCTTCTCCCCACTCCTTTTGGCTTGCCGCTCTCTTCTTTGCACTTTGCTGTCCACCTTTCCAGTTCTATCTCCACCTGCCTATTTCCTTTATCGCTCTTCAGGATCCTCCACATGTGTGCTTCATTTCTACAAGTTCTTAATTCTTCCGCTCTCTTCCTTCTTCATTTTCTCCTCGCACACTCTCTCATACCGTTTTTTTGCTTCCCATAACCTTCTCTCCTCCCTGCGGTCTTTTCTGTACTCATTTCTCGTCCTCCTCAGCTCCGCCTTCGCCTTTCTACACTCTTCGTTGAACCACCCACTCTTTCCTGCCCCCTTCTCCTTCCTCCTCCTACCACACCTCACTATAGTCTCCTCGAACTCCTTCATTGCCCCAACTTCTCCCCATTTCACTTCTTTTAGCTTCTCTCTCATTTTTTCGTCGCCATTTCCCCGCTCTCCAGCCTCTCCTCTTCGCTTTCTTCTTCTCCCTCTCTCCTTGTCCCAATCCTTAATTCTACCTTAAACGACCAATGGTCTGAGCCCCCCACATCCTCCACCACTATCCTCTTCACTTCTCCCCTATCACACCCTTTCGCCACTATGTAATCAATCACCGATCCTCCCTTCGGTCCTACATATGTTATCCTTCCGTCCCAGTCCCCTTCCGTAGATCCGTTTAGTATCTCCCATCCTTCTTCGATCGCCCACTCTTGCATCGTCCTACCCTCCATGTTTATATTTATCCTGCGACCTCCTTTTGATTGTTTGTGATTTCTTTCCTGCCAAAAAGTTCTTAAGTATTGTAAAGAGATTGTTATCTGAAGGAGCTAAGTCTGGACTGTAGGGTGGGTGAAATACAATTGAACATTTGATTAAAACACTTAGAACCTTTCTTCAATATTTTATTTTTATCCAGATGCACATTTCGGACACAAAGTGTCCATTATCAATGGTTTGATACAAATTATTTGTTGCACATTTAAAACCATTGATAATGGACACTTTGTGTCCGAAATGTGCATCTGGATAAAAATAAAATATTGAAGAAAGGTTCTAAGTGTTTTAATCAAAGTTATTATTATCTTCAAGTAACTCAATCAACCAAAACAATTGAACATTTGGCATGGTGACTACTCTATTCGCCAGTGCTCCACATGGTGCAAACGGTTACTATTTTAATACTATCCCTCGTATTTTGAGTTATCTGATATGTGCTTTGATATTTTTACAATAATTATCAAATTAAAAACTAATTCGAATTTGGAATTGCTGCCATATATAGAGGGGAAATGACTAAACCATAGATTCCTGGAATCAAAATAGGATTTTTGTTTTCAGTGATGTGAAGATTAATTTAATTAAATGAAACGATTAATAATTGTTTTTCTTCACTGGTTTATTTAAAAACGTTAAATATCCACTAGTGGACATTTTAATCGTACTAAACTAGTTGAAAATGTCCACTTAAATCTTCACGAAATGTAAGGAAACCATTGACGAAAAAGGACTACGAATCGTTTCATTTAATCAAAATGATTTAACACATACAGGGTGTCCCGTTAATGCGGGGAAATGGCTGGACCATAGATTCCTAAGGTCAAAATATGACGATTTAACGCAACTTATCTATATCCAAAAATTTACGGTTAAGCCGGAATTTGGCTTCAAAGTTTCAAAAATTTTTATTTCTTTTGTTTATAACAATTGAACCCTTTATTTGATTCGAATGAAATTTATTATTAATAAGTACCATAATATCATACATCATTTCAGTTATTGTGGCCATTAGTGATTGACAGGAAGTATAAAAAACAGTAGTACCACCACTTAAAAACTAAAATATTTTTTTATTGGTGCATCCAATAAAATCCAAAAAAATCTACTTGAAAGGGCATTAGATTAAAAAACTTTTTTGACTCTTACTAGTTTTTGATATCTTGTACGGTTTTTGGACAAAAAAATAAAATATGAATATAGTATACTCATTACGCACTCATTAATAAGTAAATAAACTTACTCAATTGAATAAAAATTAAATAATATCAATTAATAAAATTAATCAAAACAACATCTAACACTTTTCAAACAATTTTCTTTGCAAAATCCTAATACAAACAAGATATCTGTTTGTTCCAAATATGAATATTTATGAACTATAATAATGTTAAAAATTAATTGTTAAAAGACACTAAATAATTATTATTATACATAATTTACATTTTTTAAACAAAGGCGGCCACGAAAACGGTACTACTGTTTCTTATACTTCTTATTAACCAATAATAGTCATAATAACTGAAATGATGTATTATATTATGGTAGTTATTAAAAAAAAATTCATTCAAATCACATAAAGCGCTCAATTGTTATAAACAAAAGAAATAAAAAATTTTGAAACTTTGAAGCCAAATTCCGATTTAACCGTAAATTTTTGGATATAGCTAAGTTGCGTTAAATCGTCATATTTTGACCTCAGGAATCTATGGTCCAGCCATTTCCCCGCATTAACGGGACACCCTGTATATTTAAAAAAAATGTTACTGAAAATTCAAAAAAAATGCTTTCTACAACCCTAATAGAAAATTCTAGAAATCTAAAAGAAAATCTTGTAATAATAAAACATGCCGGAAATCTCCAGAAATCTAAAACAAAAATCACTGGAAATTTATATGGAATGGAATTTCTAATGAGAATGTCGCAATTTGGAAAACTCTGAAAATAGAAGAAAAAAAGCTAAAAAACTGGAAGAACATTTTTTTGGGAAATATTTAAATCTTTAAGAAAATTTTACCGACGAATGTAAAGCTAATCATAATCTGGCAATTCGCAGACGATCAGCCAGATTTAATGTATTCCCTACGGTTTTATTCTGTATAAATATATGTGTTTCTTATTTTGTTAATTTACTTATAGTTTGATAATGATGAGGTTTTGGTCAAAACTATAGTCACTATAAATTAATAGTTTTATTTATTTATAATTTTTATGATGTATGTATAACTATCAGAATTAGTAAATTTGTAACGAAGTAAATATAAAATTCAACAATAAAACTTAAATTAAACCAAAATTTGGAACAATATATCAAAATTATTTATCTATAGACATGCTTAATTAAATCATTTACGACCTTGGATTTTCCTTATTATGATGATTTAAAAAATATTGTTAAAATTACAGTCTATATATTTATATTTCAGAATCATCTTCCCAACATAAAAGTACATGCTTATTTCGCCCCGGTGACACCGCCACCATCAGCGGGCGGTTCCCGCCAGAAGTACTGCAGATGCTGCGTGATTATATGAGAAAGCGGCCCCGAAGACCCCCCACTACCACCATAAATACTATGTGTTCAGCACGCTTCAAAGAGCCACACCGTATTGTGCTAATAATTCTTTATTTTCATTCAGGTAATGACTAATCATCATCACACGTTAAAACGAGAAAAAAAAAATTAACAGATGAAATTTGTAACACCACTTCAGTACTTAATTATTAGGACAGCTCCCTTTGATTCTACCGTGCAATTACGTGAATCTCGTATGTAGTCTTATATTAGGTGACAAGGGGGGGCGACATGTGCGTCTCTCTCTCGTCCGGTGCGCTGTTTAATTGTGCTCAATGGAGAGTCCGAATGGTTACAGTTAAGACCTTGCCATACCTTACGTATATATAAGGATACGTTTTTACTCGTTTTGTTACAACATTCCACACCATAATTAAAAAAAAAAATTGAAACATATATTTTTATGTTTACTATTACTATAATAAAAAGTGGAAATAATGGTTTATTAAACGTGGGGTATGCATTGATCTAAAAACACTGTGTACACATTTCTTATAGTTAAATTATTAGGTAACAAGGGGCCACGAGGGGCTAATATTTCTTCACATTGTACGAATCTTAATTCTACTATCGATGTTTTATCTTTAAGACTATATATATAAATATTGTTACCCTTAGGGCGGGCTGTTTCCACTTCCATTTTATATTCGAAGCGGCGACAGTCTTGCTTTAATTCAATTGTTCTTTGCTGTTTTATACTCTATGAATATTTTAATCATGTTGCAAATTTCGAAATATTTTACCAACAATAGTATATACCTAACAATAAGCGCAGCTGTCTTAGATTTACTTTTGCAATTCTTCTTTACTATACAAAAAAAACAAATCTTGTTAAAATTGTGAATTTAAGTAACTACAATAATTTAATGTAACGTCAAGGGATAATAATTGCTTTTTTTAAACCATAAATAGTTTTATTATATATAGTGACTTAAAAAGATTACAAGCTATAATTAAATGAACCAGATAGATGTGTTCATTAATAGATTACCTATTACAGGAAATAAATGATTATTTAAGAAGTGTAGTTACTTAAATAAATATTTTCCACAATTTAAACAAGATTTGTTTACAGTGTATATTTCTATATTTCACTTATTATATTTATTGTTTATAAACCGACCCAAAATTAGGTGCCATTTAATTGTTTTTAACGAATGATTACAACAGTTTGTATCTAGTGGTTACTTTCGAAAAAAAGGGGTAAATGAGTGATGTGTGATATTTAAAAAAAAACGGTGAAATTCAAAAACATTTTATATATATACATATTTAATTATATAAAAAAGTGAGTAGGTGATAGCTTTAGAGATTATCATAAATTGGTTTCGTTCACACGACCAAAAAAAAAAAATCAAGGTTTCTCTCCTTATGTTCCCTTTATTGCTTCACCTCAAATGCCTGTGATACAAAAAAAAAATGAAGTTTTACATAAGATTGTTTTTCTTGTAAATAATTTAATATCCGGCCGGAGTGAAGCACACAGATTTCGCTCCGGCGGGTCGTGGCGGTAACGTTTTTCAAGGAAAAAGCGCTGATTCGATTCTCTATTTTCTCTTTTCATATAAATTACAATCAAAGGAGTAATATTTTTGTACGTACGGCTAAAGGATTTGTCTCTGATTTCTTCAAAATGTACGAAAAAGTCGATATACTGCTTGCTTAAAACGTAGCTGACGTAGATTAGTACCGTTCAATGTTACTATCTTCATAGGAGTTTGTCTGCGTCAGACATCCCAGGTGAATAATGGTTCTTTTTATAAATCTACACACAGGAAGTAGTGTCTGTATATCTAAATATTTTTGTATTTACTAAACTCTTAGATGTTAAAAGAATTAATATTTAGTGTGTCTTACTTAATGTAATTTAAAAAAAATATCGGATGAGATGTATTTAGATGTAAAGATGCCGTTTTATACAGGTTAACGTTAGACTAACAAATAACATTTAGCGGGTTCTATATGTCGTTTATTTCCTGTTACTGGCCGGCTTTTGGGTTTACACTTCTTTTTAGACACGAAATTTATTCTTTATGTGATAGGTCAGGGTAAGAGATTGATCAAAAGAAAGAGAGAGAGAGAGAGAGAGAGTGGGAGGGAGGGAAAGGGACTCGAATTTTATTTTCATTTTTCGGGTTTACCATTTGTGTTTGTTGTTTACTCAACAGTTGTTGATTAAAAAAAAAAACAGAGAATGTGGTTAGATCGGTACACAATTAGATGCTATGATAGAATAGAGTGTTTATTTTATACAAGACTGAGCACTAATTTGTATAGGATTTTTAAAAACTATTATGTAACATGTATGTGCATTTTTTAATACAAATAAACATATGTATAAAGGTTTTGTTATGGCCACACCTAAACATTTTTCTGTTCCTTTTTCAAATTTCGTTCCTATCTGTCCTTTTATTATTAAGTGTACAATTGAATAATTCATATTATTTTAAGCAGTCACGAAATTATTGTAAAAACGGGTACCGCATAAACTCACTGAAACTAACACAAATCAACGATTTGTCTTTCTCTGCTCAATAAACAGTGTCGAAAGTCTTTTTTGTCAAAAATCGTTATAGGCGATGAGAAATGGATACTCTGTGATAATTCAAAACGCAGAAAGTCGTGGATAAATCCTGGGGAATCATCGTATCATATCATCGAGGGTGTGCTTTATTATAAGTTGTTGCTAGCGGGTGAAACAGTTGACTGCTACCGACGTAAATTGATTAATTCCCGGCGAATCGTCATAATACGAGTACGCTAGGTTGATAGCGTATTCTTGACCTACCCCAATAAACTAGTTAAATTTAGGGTTTATTAAGATAGGTCAGGATGACGATAAGTTAATATACTTTATATTGTGGTAGGTCATAAATACGACGAGTCAATGAATTATTTATTAAAATAAAACGTGCTGGCTTAAGTCAAAAGTGCACTTAACTGTAATTAATAATTTTGTTTAAAAACATTTAATAATTTTGCAAAACAATGTTTTTTTATATTTAAATTGGGGAAGGGCTTATGCTTTGATGAAGGGTGTAGGGAAGCCAAAAGAGCTCTAAGAAGGACAATAAAGGCTTGGAGAGATGGAATGGTGGGAGAGAAGGAGGTAAAACAGACAAAAAACAACTTTGGAGTAGAGTGCAATAGTAAGAAGGACAAGTTAATGGGAGAAGAGATGAAGATAGTGAGGGAGTTAAAGAATGAAAAACAACTATGGAGATACTTGAAGGAGAGGGGGCCGGCCAGGAAAGTAAAAACAGAGGGTATAAACATTGATACATGGAAGGAACACTTTGAAGAGCTGTTAGGAACGAGAGCAACTGAAGGGGAAGTGGTGGCAGAGAGAAGGTCTTCGATGGGAAAGTAGATTTTAGTATGGAAAAGCTAGAAAGGGCACTTCAGCAAATGAAGGACAGGAAGGCCCAGGACCTGTTGGGATACAGGCAGAAGCATGGAAGTGGTGCAGCTCAGAAGGGAAGAAGAAAATGCTGATGCTTTTGAACAATTTGTGGAGAGGAGAAGAGCAGTTTCCAAGTCAGTGGAGGGAAGGGATTATTGTACCAATTTACAAGGGAGGAGATGAGAAGGATCCAACAAACTATAGGGGAATATCACTAATGGATAGCCTGTATAAACTACTAATGATAATGGTGAATGATAGACTGGAGGTGGAAGTAGAAGAAAAAAGGATGCAGGCAGAAATTCAGGGAGGGTTCAGAAAGGGACGATCCACGATCGAGCAGATAGCTACACTGAACTGGTTGATTGATCAACTCCCTGATGAAAAAAGAAAAAATGTGTTTGTTGTTTGTAGACTTAAAGGCGGCGTATGACTCGGTAGATAGAATGTTGATGATTGAATGTTTGAAAGGGAAGGGTGTGTCGGAGTAGGTGGTGGAGTGAATATGTGAAGTATACAAGGAAACGTGGTGTAGAGTAAGAATGGGTGAGCGTGTATCTGGGCAGTTTCAGGTGAGAGGGGTTAGGCAAGGGTGCCCATTGAGCCCATTGCTATTCAACCTGTATGTGGCAGGTATGGAGAGGGTGTTGGAGCTGGGGCAGGCAGGGGGAGTAGCAGTGGGAGGGATGAAAGTATGGAGTCTGGCGTATGCGGACGTTGTGGTAGTGTTGGCGAAAACGGTGAGTGAGATGATAGAAGAGGAAATTTAGGTACTTTACAAAAAGACGATTGATAGTGAATGTAAGGAAAACCAAATGGATGATATGTAAGAATGCAGGAAGGAGAGGGAAGGCGGAATATTTGAGTTGGTCGGGAGAACAGATTGAGCGAGTGAAAGAGTTCAAATATCTTGGATATGTGTTCAGCGAAACTGGGACGAAAGTACGGCATGTTGAGTATGTGTGCAAGAAGGCGAGAGTAGCAATGGAACGTATGCGGGGTATATGGAATGGGATGCTAGGTAGGAACGTGAGTATGCAAATGGTATGGTGGGACGCATGTGTGAGGTCAATAGTGTTGTATGCAGCAGAAATCTGGGGAGTGAGTGGGCATGTCAAATTGGAAAGGGTACAAATGCAGTATTTAAAAACAATATAAATGATGATGTGCCATCATACTACTTTCCCTATATTTTTCTCGAAAACTGTGAGGTTTACGCAAAATAGCTATTCTTAACAATTTGCTCAATTTTGGATTCTTTACAATTGTAAAGATAATTATCTCACCCTTCCCACATATACATATAAACTTCAATTCTGTATCGTCTCTGATAAAACTCATTACAATACTTTTTGAATAAAAAAAATTTTGAAGGCAAAATTTTTGAGTGAGTAAATTAGTAAAAATTTGATGCATGATGTTTGGGCAGACTTTAAATCTAAATTAGATCAGATTAGCTACAGAAAATCATTTATATTTGAACTTATATTTTGATTTTGTTTTATCTTTTATTACATAAAGGGTTTTATTGTTTTTAGCAGCAAAATCATCAACGAATAGTAATTAAAGTTATCATGTATATGTAGGGTGGGTGGGCGGTCTCTATCCACCATCCAACATTTGTGATGTATATTAATATAATATTATAGTTATTTACATTATTTACATTCCAATTAATAAAACATAAGCGAGGATTTTATTTTTAAATTTTTCTAAAATTTTATAAAAAAAATTGTAATAAAAATCGAGAACTTTCAAATAAATTTTTTTAATTACATGAAAAATTGGTAAAAATTCTATAATATTAAATTAAAATTATTAGAAAATTCTATAACCCTTGAAAAAAAACCTGTTAAATTTTACATACAATAAGATGAACAAAATCCTAGTAAAATATAAAGCCTAAAGAAAAATTGTGAAAATTTTTACAACTATCAAAAAAGAGAAAAATAAAAAATAAAACTACGGAAAAGTTTTAGATATCTAGAAAAAAATGTTTGTATATTTTAAAATTCTCGACAAAATTTCTAGAAATGTAGATCAAAACTTACTAGAAAATTTTAGAACATTTGAAAATTCCGATAAGTAAAAAGCAAGTAAACCAAGAAAAACCCTGGAAAATCTAAGAGCCTGAAAGGAAATATTTCTAAAAAAAAAAACAATAAACTTTAAGCAATTATGCAATTTGAAGGAGTTTTTTTTAAACCTCAACAACTTCAAATAATCTGGACCTATATTAATGAAAATTGCAAACCTTTCAAAACCTACCGAAAATTTCTATAAGTAAAATTACTGAAAAATTCCAGAAATTTATAAAAAAAAACTTCATAATTTCACATCCTACAAAACATTTCTTGATATTTTAAACATAAAATTAGTGGATATTTCTAGAACTCTTGAAGGAAACCTGGAAATGTTTAAGTAATATATTCTTGATAAGTAAAATTTTTGAATCCACAAAGAGAATTCTTATAATTTGGAGTAAAAAACCTGGAATAAAATTTGAAACGTTCTAGGAGTTTAGAAATAAAGCTGCAAAAAAAACTAGAAATTTTGACAAATTTTCTGGGAATCTGGACTTTAAATAACACTAAAATTCTAGAGCCCTCTAAGAAAATCGTAGCTAATCCTGATAAGATTTTTTGTAGTATCTAGCAATTTTTCACGACCAAATTGCTATAAATTTTGAAATTAGAAATTTCAAATTACTGAAATCCCAAAAAATCCTTGTAAAAATTAAAGCAAAAAAAACTCTTGATTAATAATTACAAATTGAAGCCAAAATTTCTAGTCGAAAAATAAAAAAAATCTAGAAATCTAGCCAAAAATGTTTAAAATTAGGTATCTGGACGAGAAATTACCAGAAAAATTAGGTTTTAAAATGACTTGAAAATGTATTTTTGTATTCATTTAGCGATTAACACTACGATGAGATAAGAAATGCTGTAAATTTTAAATGTCACAAAGAAATATTTGGAAAAAAAATGTGAAAAAATTGTGTGAATAAAGATGAAAAAAGGTGCAGAAAATTCTAAAACATTTGACAAAATTTCTAGGAAATTAAATATAAATTCTGGAACCCATTTAGAATTTTACCAATTACCAGAATTTCTACTTACAGACCCTTAAAATTTTCCAGGATTTCTTGCTTTATTTTAAGGGCCTGCAAGTTAAAATTTTGGGCATTGGTAACATTTTTTCATCAAATTAAAATCTAAAAACGGGCTTAATATTTCGAAAAGTCTCGATAAAGTTTGTAAAAATGGAGGCACAACATTATTTGTAACTTTCTAGAAGCTTCCTAGATTAGATTAGATTAGATGTTGTATGGGTGGCACCAGCGCCTATTTCACCGCGACCTTTCCAGGTCTATTGTGGGTCCCTGTTTATCTCAGATGACCAGCTCTAGCTTTGCCTCTTTGATTAGTCCTATTAGCCCTGCCAGAGGGGTATAAGTCTCCGCGCTTGGGTTTGTAGTGCCTAGCTTTTGATATCTAATCCTTGCTCATATGTTTGTTGAGCTTGCAGTGTCCTGTTATCAGGCCTACTATTGTTTTGACCATTTTCCTGTCTTGGTTCAGGAGTTCGGTCGTGAATTTTGGCGAAGCTTCCTAAAAACCCAAGCAAGTTTGAATAAGATAATATTAGAAATGATGGAAATTTGTAAATATTAAAAAAATATAGTGAAATCCTGAATTCTTGAAGAAAATTCTACAATTAGTTTGAGAAGAAATATTTCTGGAAAATTTTAAACACTGGAAAGATAAACTGTTGAAAATGCTTGAACCCCCAATCATTTCTAAGAAACTATTATTAAAATTATTTCAAAATTCATTAAAAAAATTCTTCTTCACATTTGTTCATCAAGTTAAAATCTAAAAAAGAACTACTTAACATTTCTAAAAGTCTCGGAAATGTTTCTAAAAATGAAAACGTAAAATTACTTGGAAGTTTCTAGAAGTTCTCTAAAAAATCAAGCAAATTTTTAATAAGACAAAACAAGAAATAATGCAAGTTTCTTAAAAATAAAAAATAAAATTCGGAAAACATTTGAGGAAAATTCTTCAATTAGGGTAAGAAGAAAAATTGCTGGAAAATTTTGAAGAGTTAACTGTTAAAAACCCGAGATAACTTAAAATTAAACAATGTTTTTAAAGATAATTCTTGCAATTTGGTGTGAGAAATTGCCTAAGAATTTAGGAATCTAAAAAAAACAATGGTGGAATATTTTACGAATCTTAAAATTACCTTTTCCACCCTACGTAAAATTTTTGAGTGGGCAAATTAATAAAAATTATATACATGATACGTGGAAAAGCTTTAAATTAAGCTTTGATGAGATTGACTATGGAAGTTCATTTATATTTAAACTTTAATTAAATTTAAATTTGGATTAAGCTTTGTTTTTTTATGACATACAAGGTTTGATTGTTTTGTAATCTGCAAAATCATCATCGATTAGTATTTATATATGGGGTGGGTGGGAGGCCTCTATGCCACCCTTCAATCAGTATAATATAAGCGAGGGTTTTAATTAAAAGTTGCAAAATGTAGAGAAACGCAAATTGGTGATGGTGGCCATCATAGTAGTTGCCTTACATTTTTTTCGAAAACTATGAGGTTAACGGAAAAGGCTATTCTTTAACAATTTTGGATGTTTTTCAATTACTTGTTATATACATTTCATGTAACTGTAAGTTTGTTAGCAATAGGCCAAAAATATCAAAATTATCATTTTAATTTTTAATTAATAAAACTTCTTTAGTTTCTCATTGTATTTAATTTTTGTTTGAATATTTTTGTATAATTTTTCAAATTTAGAAGAATATCGAGAAAAAACAAAAATCACCTTGACTAAACACCCACTTCCGGTTTATGAATGTTTACCAAAAACTTTTCAGTTCCAGATTTTAACGATAAAACCTTAAGTTTAAAGTTTCTTTCCAATATGATAATTCGTTTTTGAGATACAGCGCCCACAGACATTTTCATGCACGAAAACAATACTTTCCCTATATATTCTATATAGGGAAAGTT
Organism: Ontholestes murinus; assembly: GCA_963969525.1. Taxonomy (NCBI): domain Eukaryota; kingdom Metazoa; phylum Arthropoda; class Insecta; order Coleoptera; family Staphylinidae; genus Ontholestes; species Ontholestes murinus. The sequence goes on along the minus strand of CAXAKX010001401.1, from coordinate 10,640 downwards.
CCCTATATATTCTATATAGGGAAAGTAATAAGGGCTGGAGAGGTGCACACCGGACTATATAGTGCAGAGAATGTCGGTAGAGTGGGAGGCAGCGAAGAGGGTCGTAAAATTCGAGAGGAAAATTTGGGAGTTAAGTGAGGAAAGGTTAGTGAGAGAGGTATGGGGTGCGTGTCTGAGAGAGTGGGTGAGGAAAGGTGAAGGAATAAGGTGGATGACTGAAAGGAGCAGGTTGTATGTCAGGGCGGGGTGGTCAGCAACGGTTTTTGAAGAGAAGGTGGCACGAAGGGAGAGGATAGAGTGCGAGGTGGCAGAAAGGTTACGAGAGGTTGAGTTGCAAGAGAGGCAGGCCAAAATTCAAGAAAGTAAATACAATCCCAAATACCAAGACCTACAAGTGTTCGCAGGCCTGCCACTATACTTCAAAAAGTTAAAGCCAAAAGAGGTCCGTTTGCTGGCTAGATTCAGATGTGGGAGTGAAGGAAGGGGTAGGAAGGGGTGGATGGGAAAAGAATTTATGAGATGTAAATATTGTGGAGATGGAAAGGATGAGTGGGAACATTGGATGGATGAATGTGAAGAAGCGAGAAAGGATATGTCTGGGTGAAAGTGGCAGTGGAATAGGTGTGTGCAAGCAATTGGTGCAATTGAGGACAGGGAAGTGTAGCTAGGTGGAGGGTAGTGGAGAATAGAGTTTTTATTTTTAATGTATGTAGGTTAATAATGCCAAATAAAGGTTTATTTATATATATATATATTTAAATTATATATCTTATAACAGTTAATAAATATTTAAAACTTTCGAAAGAAAAACAAACAATTATAAAATTTAAATTTCATTTAGAACAAATAAATTACAAAAATATAATGAAAACAATGGTGATGTGGCCATCATAGTACTTTCCCTATATTTTACTCGAAAACTATGAGGTTTCCGCAACAAAGCTATTCTTAATAATTTGTTTAGTTTTTAATTCTCTACAATTATTTGATAAATAAGTTTCATGTAACTCCAATAGTTTATTAGCAAAAAATGTCAAAAATTTCAATTTTTATTTTTTTTCTCGAAAGTTAAGAATTTTATGAAAAATATATTTTAATAAAACTTGTTCAGTTTCCCATTTTCTTTAACTTTTGTTTGAAAATTTTTGTAGTATTTTTCATATTTACAAAAATTTCGGGGAAAAAAAAACGCCTCGAGTAAACACCCACTTCCGGTTTATGAATGTTCACCAAAAGTTTTTCAGTTCCAGTTTTTAACGATAAAACCTTAAGTTTGAAGTTTCATCACAAACCGATAATTCGTTTTTGAGATACAGCGCCAACGACAGACACACACACAGACACAATTTTTTTTCCAGAAATTAGTGTAATGGACTCAGGGGACCTCAAAACGATTCACGAAACAATACTTCCCCTATATTTCATATAAAAAAAGTAAAAATGTAAGAATTTTAAAAGAGTAGTAAACTAGTTTAAAGGCTGATCGAATGGCTTTCAATGATCTTGAATGGTTTTGAATGATCTTAAAGGTTCTTACGACTTTAAACGATCATTAATATTCTTAAAATGTTCTTAAAATATCTTGAATATTCTTGAACGATCTTGAAAGTTCTTGAATGATCGTTATCGTTCTCGTACAATCTTGAATGTTATTCAATGATCGAGAACATTTTATAATGATCGTGAACGTTCTTAAACGATATTGATTGTTCTTGAATGATCTTGGACGTTCTTGAACGATATTGAATAATCGTGAACTTTCTTGAACGATCTTGAACGTTATTGAATGATCGTGAACGTTTTTGTACGATCTTTAATGTTCTTCAATGATCGTGAAAATTTTTGAATGATCGCGCACGTTCTTGAACGAATGATCTTGCATGTTATTGAATGACCGTGGATGTTCTTGAATGAATTAAATTAAACTAGTTTACTTCTCTAATAAAGTTCTTCAAAATTCTTTTCTGCTTTATTTTGATTTAAAATTTTTAAAAATTTAAAGGTTTTGAAATAGTAGTAAACTAGTTTAAAGGCTGATCGAATGAATTACAATAATCTCGAACGATTATAACAATCATTAATGTTCTTAAAATGTTCTTAAACGTTCTTGAATGTTCTTAGATTATGTCCAACGTTATTGAATGATCGTGAACGTTCTTGAATAATCTTGAATGTTATTGAATAATCGTGAACGTTATTGTACGATCTTGAATGTTAACTCATTAAGGACACTCTATTTTTAGTCATTATAGGAAATCTTTCCATTTCTATCAAGATCCATTTTCATTGAGAAAATCGTTATCATATCTCTAACTGGTTCTTCAGCATCATCATCACTTACTGAACTGATTAGAGATTTTCTCATTAAATTAAATATATTCTCTCTTCTAATGAGATCATCTTCCATCAAATTGTATACTGCAAAGCAATTATCAATCTTTTCTTCTAAAGTTCCCCTCAGAAACAAAAAACAAAGACAAAGCTGAATGATCTTGAATGTTACTGAATGTTCGTGAACATTTTTGTACCATTTTTAACGTTCTTGAATCATCGCGAACGTTCTTGAACAATTTAAATTGTTCTTCAATGATCAACATTCTTGAATGTTCTTGAATCATCGCGAACGTTCTTGGATGATCGTGTACGAATGATCTTGAATGTTATTGAATGTTGGAAAACGTTCTTGTACGAATGATATTGAATGTTATTGAATTATCATGAACGTTCTTATACAATCTTGAACGTTGAAACGTTCTTGAATGATCTTGAACGTTATTGAATGATCGTGAACGTTCTTGTACGATCTTGAATGTTCTTCAATGATCAATTAATCAATTTCGATTGTTTTATATTGATTTTAAACTGTTTTATATTTTAATTTTCAATTGGTTTTGGTATTTCTTGAATGAAACAATGGTAAAATCAATACGAAATTGTTGAAAATAATTTGACAAACAAATGAAAATCAATATAAAACAGTTAAAACAATATCAATAATTATATTTTAATTAATTTTCAATTGTTTTGTATTGATCTTTAACAGATGACCATCAGTTGGGTTTTGAATAAAATAAGTTTAAACTATAAAATGGTGATGTGGCCATCATAGTACTTTCCCTATATTTTACTCGAAAGCTATGAGGTTTACACAAAAAGGCTATTCTTAGTAATTTGTTCACTTTTGATTTCTCTACAATTATTTGTTATATACATTTCATGTAGCTTCAATAGTTTAGTAGAAATTGGCAAAAAATGTCAAAATTTTCAATTATTATTTTTTTTCTCGAAAATTAACAATTTTATGAAAAATACTTTTTAACAAAACTTGTTCTGTTTCTCATTCCCTTTAACTTTTGTTTAAAAAAAATTGTAATATTTCTCATATTAAAAAAAATATTTGAAGAAAGCAAAAAGCGGTCTCGAGTAAACATTCACTTCCGGTTTTTGAATATTCACCAAAAGCTTTTCACTTTCAGTTCTTAACGATAAAACATTAAGTTTAAAGTTTCATCTCAATCGGATCATTCGTTTTTGAGATACAGCGCCCACAGATATTTTCACGCACGAAAACAATACTTCCCCTATATATACTATATAGGGAAAGTAACAATTGAAAATTTATTTTAAAAAAAGTAAAAATTACACAAAGATAGTTAATCTTAAAAATGGAACTTTCTTGAAAACGGAAACAATCGCAAGGGTGTTGTGTTCCACGATGACAATGGGAGAACACATAAAAGTTGATTGATCCTCCAGAAGTTGTTGGAGCTTGGATGGGATTTTATGGACCATCTACCATAATCACCAGAACTTGCGCCGCTCGACTACTATTTGTTTCGATATTTGCAAACTTTTTGAATGCGAAATAATTCAATTCAGACCATAGTTTCAAACAGCACTTAGGGCTCATCACAACCTTGCTGTGTGAGCCCCCCTTCAGTAGAGTCATTTTTACCTCCATTTTCTCTTGGACAAACTTTTCGGCCACCCTCGGTCTTTTATTCTGCCCCTGATTCTATTAGGTCTCGAGGGATACCATTGGAAAAGAACACCTCAATCCAAGGTGGAACAACATATGGCCGATGGATGCAAGACTAAGAAGCAGCTTAGTCGCGACTTTAAGGACTGATGGGGCACTTGGGGCATCCCACTTTTAATACCCTTGCCACGGTACGCCGGCTCTGCCGTGTTTGATTTTCCGTCATGGAGCAACATTTGAAAACCATAAACAGAGAGGACAGCGGCAATGAACAATGGTAAGGATAGGATTAGCGAGAGACGTGGCAGAGTGCTCCGACAACGCCGGTGGAGCCTTTGTAAGCTTCACTTAAGACGACTGTCAGGCGGCTAAGAGGAGGAGAGGAGGAGAAAGGAATCTGTCTCTCCGAAAAGCGAGGTGAGTTTGAAGCTGCAAGAGAATGTATTAGATATTCACGAGCAGGTTGATAAGGTGTCCAGAGAGCTCGTGACCCTGGTGAAAGAAATCGACAAGTGTACAGAGAAACCGCTTTAAGTGAATCAATCAGTGTAGTGGCGAAAGAAACCATCCATCTGTTACTAAAGTTCTGATGGTCTAAAAATATTGTTGCCAAGATTAGAATTTCATTGTAGTTTATTAGACCCTCCTAAAAACATCGATTATGGGATTAGACAATCCACAAAGGCAAAAATACTACCACAGAAGAGAACATTGAGTATTAGAAGGATATCTGAGGGAGTCCAGTATACTAGAGGTCAAACGCTTATGAAATATAAAGCTAAAGTTAAAGAGGTTTATTGAATCTGCTAAAGAGAAGATCAGAAGATAATATTTTGGTAAGAGGATGAATATACAACTATCACACCAAAGATCCAAACCAGGCCAGGTGGAGAACGTGCAGGTAACTTTATATCCATAATAAGAGGCGCAGATGGAGAATGAGATCAGAATAGCCAAGGAAAATAGAAGCATAAGTGATTGCATAGCACAAAAGCTTTAACCAAAGCATACAATGCATCGGCGGATGAGACTTTTTATCTAATGCTTCGAAAAAATCTAGTCTACTGATAGTTTGACAGTATTATTGCCAAGAGAAGAGACTGTCTACGGGAGAAAAGATCTAATTAAGTCAATTAACTAGATAATGATAGATAGGCAACTTAATTTCCACAGGAAGAGGCATAATCTGGGAATGAAATCAGAATAGCCAAAGGAAATCAAGTAAAAAATGTTTTCACTATGTTTTACCTACAAATAATTATTGTAAAAATAATATATAACGCATCATTTTATAAATCTAAACAACACAGCACGACTCGAGTTTGTACGTTTAATCATAATTATCAAGTGATAATGAATTTACAATTCAGTATAAGTATGGATTACCACGTAATTACCATTCTCTTTATTTTCACAGTGAAGTTAACATCTCTAACCGAAGCACACAGGACAAGACAAGGGCGTTTCCAGTCAACTGGCTTAGGGGGGGTAATTTGAAAGAATGAAAATATTTTTTTATTCCATAAATAAATAAAATATAATTCTATTATTTTTAAATATAAACAAAATAATATCACACCCGAAATAAATATAGCACATATAAAATCATAATAATATATTTTGTAAAATTTGAAACAGATTTTTGTAACTAAATTTATTAAAAAAACGATTTTCTTTGCTTTTTAATAATATTGTCAATATTAATATCCATATATCAATGAATATGTAATACAGCTAACTCGGTTAGACTTTTTTGAGACATAGTGGCTCGCAGCCACCATTTGAATCTTTTCAGTGCAGAAAAACTTCTTTCTGCAGAAGCAACGCTAACAGGAAGAGTACATAATATTTGTAAAATTATTTTTATGTTCAGTAAATATTCGGGTCATATTTTCTGTATACATCTAAAGCATTTTCTGGTAATTGTTCTTTGATTTTCTTTTTCTTTTGCCATTGTAATTTCCAAAATGCCAATTCAGACTTAATTGCTATTGCACATGTTACGTTTTCAGGTAAAATTTTATTTAAATATGTTGCAACAGATTTTGAAGTGACATCTAAATCTTCGCCAGTTTGTTATCAATAAAACACTAGGTATTATTGTGTTAAATTTGAACAAATTCATCGTGTCTTTATTAAATCTGTATTGCAGATCTGTAATAATATTATTCAGGAGAGGTAAATATATATTAATTCGATAATAATCCTCTGTTCAGTTCAGAAGAACTTAAAACAGCGAACCACGTACATGCAAAAGTCCATAAAAAGTAAATAAGTAGTGTTAAAATATATAAAACTAAAAGGAAGTGGGAAATAAAGAAACAAATGAGTACAAAAAGAGAAAGAGATATCGACAGCCCTAATTATGGATTCCAAGGATTCCAAATGAGCAATGGAGAATAGAAAAAGATAGAAAAACGAAGCAGTGAAACAAAACGTTGTCATAACAACAGGATACAAAAATAAAACAAAGGAAGATGAAAACAGAAAAAAAAACTCACGGAGAAGGAAAATCTAAATATATCTAAGACCGATGTGATAATGGAGGAATTAAAGAGCATGTTTAAAGACTCCATGTGAGAAATGACAAAGAACTAAAAGAAGAGAGAGAGCAAAAAATATACAGGGGAAAGTATGGAGATGAGAACAGAAACGAAAATGGAAAAACAATTATAGAAAAAAATGGTGATGTGGCCATCATAGTACTTTCCCTATATTTTACTCGAAAACTATGAGGTTTACGCAAAAATGTTATTCTTAATAATTTGTGCACTTTTGAATTTTCAACAATTATTTGTTATATAATTTTTATATAACTCCAATAGTTTATTAGCAATTGGCAAAAAATGTCAAAATTTTCAATTTTAATTTTTTTTCTCGAAAGTTTAAAATTTTATGAAAAACATGTTCGAATAAAACTTGTTCAGTTTTTCATTCCCTTTAACTTTTGTTTGAACCGTTTTTTAAAAATTTTCATATTTATAAAAATATCACGAAAAAACCAAAAAACGCGTCGAGTAAATAACCACTTCCGGTCTATGAATGTTCACCAAAAGCTTTTCAGTTCCAGTTTTTAACGACAAAACCTTAAGTTTGAAGTTTCATCTCAAACAGATAATTCGTTTTTGAGATACAGCGCCCACCGACAGACAGACACACAGACACAATTTTTTTTACTTTCCCTATATACGTAGTATATATAGGGGGAGTATTGTTTTCGTGATTTTTTTTCCAGAAATTAATGTTTTGGGGTCAGGGGACCCCAAAACGGATATTTCCGCAAAAAAAAATTTTCAAAACAAAATCACGAAAACAATAGTCCCCCTATATATACTATATAGGGAAACTAATTATGTATAGCAAACAACCTCATTGTGACAAACACAAAATTCAAATACATACATAAACACACTAGAGAAGTTAGACCAAGAAAAGAGAAATAAAAGACTACTCCTTAATAGACGCAGAAGAATGGAAAAGGTGAAAGATGTTAAAGTAATAAGACAAGCTGAAATAGGGAGCGACCACTACTTGGTAAAAATATACATTAACACAGAAGCTGAAAACTTGAAGTATACGAAGTCGAAGACAATAATAAAAAAACACATAAAGCCAAAAATTGAAAGGAAAGAAACTAGGAATGAATACCAATCAAAAATAGAGAAAAAGACAAAATAGAAGGAGAAAAGTAAAAGATCAAAGAAATCATAAGTGAAGCAGCCCAAGAAAGATATGAAACAATCACTATATTAAACAAACAGAGGAAGAAAAACAGGTGATAGTCAGAAGAGGTAAAACAATTTGTAAAAACAAAAGAAGAGAATTGGAAAACTTAAACAAGGAAACAAGGAAAGAATAAGATTATAGAAGATATATAATAGCAAATAAAAATGTGGAACAAAAATTCAAGATAGCAAAAAAGCAATCCTGGCAGCAGTTCGTTAAGAAACTGAAAGAAACGTTCACAGAAAACAAAAAGATGTTTAACAGCACTATTAAACAAATGAGCAATTAAAATACATTAACCCAGCCAAGTATAAAAGATAAAAACGTAAATATAATAACAGAAGAAAAGAAGATATTAGAAAGATGGAAAGAATTATTTAATGAAATAACCAAAACAGACCAGCACGGAGATATAGAAAGTGAAACAAATGGAGGAATCAACGAAATAAGAATCGAAGAACTGGAGGCAGCAATCAAAATAATAAAACTAGGAAAATCTCCAGGTATAGATGACATCACAGCCGAAATAATGAAATATATGGGAAAAGGGGAAGGAAGAATTCTTGGAAATAGTAAATGACATTATCAAAAATCACAAGATACCCGAGGAATGGAACAAGGGAATTATAATATCCATACACAAAAAGGAGACACAAAAATATATGATAACTACAGAGGTATTACACTCACAATCAAACCAGGAAAATTTTTTACTAGGTTAATAGAAGCAAGAATAAGAGGAAAATTAGATCAACAGCTGGGAGAAGAACAACACGGATTCAGAAAAATAGAAGCAAACAAGATTTAATATACATAATGAGACAATTAACAGAAAAGATGATTAAAAAGGGAAAAGATTTACACATATGCTTCATCAACCTAAAAAAGCGTATTACAGGGTAAAAAGAGAGGACATATGGCATATACTCGAGACAAGAAGGATAAAAGAAGCATTATAAATATAATAAAGAAATAACAAAAATAAAGTAAGAATAGGAAATAAATAATCAGAGGAGTTCAAGACCAAAACAGGACTGAGACAAGGATGTATATTAACCCCGTTACTATTTGCATCACTTAATGACGAAGCAATAAGAAATAGCAAACAAAGAGCCGAAAGCACAAAGATAGGGTATAGAAATATTAAAAACTATTAAAAATGCAAATATGTATTAATGTTTGCCGACGACATAACATTAATAGCAGATTCAGAAGAAAACCTGGAAATATTCAAAAAAGAGCTGGAAAAGATAAATATAATATCATCAAAAGAAAGCAATCACAAAATAGGGTTAAATACCTGGGATCAACAATAGAGGAAACAGGGAAGATAGGATCAGAAAAAGATGAAAAACTAGGCAAAGCAGGAATGATATACAACACAATAAAGAAAATATTTTTAGAGAAAAAAGAGATTGCAAAAACAATAAAAACAGAAGTATATAAAAGACATTAACTGCTATATATAGTCCATCCATTGGATGTTCCGTCCTACGTCACAAAATATCGCTTCGAGAAACGACACAAAAACATTCAGTCTCATAAAGTAAACCAAATGCGTTAGAAAAAGAACGCACTGTAAAACTTTCGTTTTTTGAAGCGATAGTTTGTGACGTAGGACGGGAGATCCAACGGATGGACTATAGTAGTGAATCGTGAGTAACCACAGAGAGTATTAACAAAAAAAACAATGCAATGGAAATGAGATACCTAAGAAAGATAAAGGGAATTAGGAAGACCAAGGGTTGGAACGAGCAAGTACATCAAGCATCAAGCAACGGAAAGAAAAGGAATAGAATGGAAAGAAATAAGAAAATAGCACAAGCTACGCAACAGTGGTAAAGATGTGTAAAAGAAATTAACTGAGACATATTGTAGAAAATAAGTCTGACTCCCATAATGAATAAAAGGGAAAAAGATAAATAAAAATAATCTGCTATAATAGGTTTATACAGGTTGGGTCTATTCCTCTGGCATTTGGTAATTCGCGGTTTTGTCATTTAAATTTGTAATTCGTTTAAAATATTGACTGCATCATTATAAATTGTTTAAAAGATGTGGCAGTATTTTTGCCCTTGTTGGATAAAACATCAATAGTGTTATTTATAAAGTTATTAGAGCAAGATTCATTTTATTTATTCTATTTACTCAAAGTCACTGTATTTCAAGAGACATTTGTGAAATATGTTTAATGGTTTTCCAAATGATTTTTTAAAGTTGTCACCAGATGCAATTCGAAATATAGAATTTCACAAAAATTACCCTCGTTTGTAATAGATTTTGTATTTAAGAGAGAACCAGCAGCACGATGATCTCATAAGGGAATATTTTGTTTCCCCTAAATATGATATTTTTGATTATTGGTTTTAATCTATGTCTATTTTCTTCAATTTGTCGAAGTCTTTCCATATTTAATTTATTTCTTATATCTCGTGATTTTATAAAACAATTTCGCATAAACAATTAAATTTTTATGGTAATATTTTTATAACACAACATTTTTACCTGATAATTTAGAATATTGAGATACTGTCTGAGATACTTATTTTTGCAATGGCACTTGTTGGTGCAACCCACCAAATTTTGTAAAAAAGAAGCAATATTTGCAAAAGAATCTGTTTAAATGATTAGAAAAGATTAACCAATTAAATTGTCTAAAATGTTTTCCAGACAAGTAATATTTAATATCCTTCCTCCTTTTTATGTACAGAATAGGGTAAAACAAAAGTATCTTTTACAATTTAAAATTCGAAATTTCTCAATTTCATTAACATTACTAAATTTAACTATATGAATGTAAATTTCAACATTACTATATGTTAAGAACCACCCCCGGTGCAATATGGGAGGGAGGCATGGACCCTTAAAATAAGCAATAAGTAGGCAGTCGGCGACAGTGAGTCGAACCGAACGTATCATATTAATACAAATGTAT
>CAXAKX010001400.1:0-20416 GCA_963969525.1 Ontholestes murinus | reverse complement strand
CAAAATACCTGCTCGCGCAGTACTTCTTACATGCAGGCATTCATCACTGCGCAAGCAGTATTTTGTAGATAATTTAAGTCAATATATATTCTTAACAACAAACATCCACAACTGCGCAAGCAGTATTTTGTTGATGTACATGATTTACGTAATCATTGGTTAACTTTCACCTCTAGATTTCAAATCAGCCAACATCTAGGTAATTTAAGTTCTAACAACCCTCTTTTATATGCACTACAGTCTCTTCTACAGATGTCGGTGATGGTTATATGTATCTTTGAAAGCTTATCTTTTTAGTTTAATATTTCTTGACGTCAAGTTTTCTTTCTTTTAATTTTTTCCAAAATTGGACAGCCACATAATTCCATACTTACCTATACAATCCTCCTGACAGAATAATGAATATTATTTTTACAATCGCATTGATGATAAACCATCCTTAAAATACTGCTTGCGCAGTGAATAATTTCTAGTCGACAAGCATCTTATTCATGTCAATCATCTAGAAATATTCAAAACGATTTGTAATTAATTTTATTGGATTCAACGAGAAGCTAAGGAATTAAGGTTTATATGTATATGTAGGGTGGGTGGGTGGCCTCTATCCCACCCTCCAGTCAGATAAACATCATCCAAAATTATTTGAATTTTTTTTTAATATATCTATTAAATTTTGCACCCACCCAATCTACATATACATAATAATTTAGAATTTAGAATTCAAAATTGAGCAAATTATTAAGTATACTTTTTTTTGCGTAAGCCTCATAGTTGTCGAGAAAAATGTAGGGAAAGTATTATGATGGCCACATCACAATTTTTAGTATTGAGACAACAAAAAAAGAGTTTTTGTTTAGATCGGATTATATCTAGGGATGAGTACTACACTATGTATTGAAGCATTGAAGTTGATGTTGAATTTTCATAGTTTCAAAAGCCATGGTGTGTATCTGATGGGACCAAAAGGGCTTTGAATGACCTGCTTTAGCGATTTTATTACAGGTGATTGGTATAGACTACAATTGATTCGTTAGATCGATGTATTACGAGATAATCGTCCAAAATATAAGCAAAGACATAACAGAGCTAATCTTCTATATGTAAAAATCGTAATTAATAATTAGTACTCTTGAATAATCTGCATTCGTCGGACATTGCTTCTTCTGATTACTGGTTGTTCCAACAGATACATCACGATTTGATGGATTGTTTTTTCACTTCTTTAGCAAAACTCAAAAATTGATGTGGATCGCCTCAAAAGCAGCTCTTCTTTTGTATTTGTTTGAGCATCCTCTGCTTAATTATATATGCTAAATTTATCTCTCATAAAATTAAGTAAATGAAAAATAATAAAAGTTTACATAGCGATGTCATTAAAAATATGACTTGATACCGTGAACTCTCAACTAAAAATTCAAAAATTCTGAGGCCGAGATTAATAAGAAATTGTATTGCTAATGTTATAAATAACTGCTTTATTAACATTATAAATATAATCAATTACAATACATATCACCTATAATATAAGGAAATATACTTAACTTATAGGAAGTGTATTATTTCAGCGTGAAACATCTAAATCTAGTCATATAATACTTTTATGAAAAACTATTTTCCATTCATTAAAATTATCTGTGGGTTGTCCATATGCGTATATACAGTGAATTCCCTGAATGTTGCTGTTTCTTAAGGATCTATCAGAGTGCCTCTTCAATCTATTCTCCTCAGAAAGGCCCAAAAGAGAAAGCATGTCTGATCATCAGGCTAAATGTGGATCTTGTCACCTTTAGTGGGCATATAGAATGTCAGGCTGATTCTGTATTGCTTGAGCAATAGCAAATACTCCTGTTAAATTTTATAATCTGTCAAGAATAAATAGAGTGTTCTTCATTTACAGTGCTCCAATAATCAAATCAAATTAAATCAAATCAAATATTCTTTATTCAATTCAGTCATAAAAATTCAACAAGTTGAAATAGTGTCAGCTTTCGATATGAATTCTGTTTTGGTATTTATACTTATTACATATAGTTGTCAAGGGTGTAAAATGCAGTTTGAGCACTTTGTTGTTGTTAAATAATGCTTTAATATTGTACCAAATAACTTTAGAGAAATAGAGTAGGTTTCTGCTTCCAAAGGGTCTTCCAGTAGGAGCTTCCGAACTTTGACATTTGATAGCGACCATATTTTTGAAGCTACATCTGTCGAATTGGATGTCAATTATTCAGTTTGTTTGACCAAAAATTTTCATTGAAAAATCATCATGGTCATCATAAGGCCCATTTCTTGATGAATGTGTACGCCAAAAAGCAAAATTGTCGAATTTAGGACGATACCAATCCACACGAGATCCAAGAGTATCCAATGCATCCCGAAAACAGTAACTTGTTTTTTGAAATCTAGAGGTGAAAGTTAACCAATGATTACGTAAATCATGTACATCAACAAAATACTGCTTGCGCAGTTGTGGATGTTTGTTGTTAAGAATATATATTGACTTAAATTATCTACAAAATACTGCTTGCGCAGTGATGAATGCCTGCATGTAAGAAGTACTGCGCGAGCAGTATTTTCTAGATTATTTACAGCAATAAGATACTTATGAAATAGAAATTAATCACTGCGCAAGCAGTATATTGTGGATGGTTTATCATCAATGCGATTGTAAAAATAATATTCTAAAACCTATTCAGTTGGGAGGATTTTATAGGCAGTATGGAATTATGTGGATTTAAATTTGGAAACAAAAGACTGGAAAATTTGACGCAATGAGGTATTAAATAAGAAAAATAAGTTTTTAAAGATACATATAACCATCAACATCATCGACATCTGTATAAGAAACAGTAGTGTATATAAAAGAGGGTTGTTTGAAAACTAAAAGTGAAACTATAATTTAAAATTATTGAGAAGATAAAATAAGTTAACCACTAATAATTATTTAAATCATGTAAATCAACAAAATACTGATTGTACAGTCCTGGATTTTTATGTATATGTAGGGTGGGTAAGTGGCCTCTAACCCACCCTCCAATCTGTAAAATATAAGCGAGGGTTTTAATTAAATGTTGTACAACTTAAAAAAAACACAACATTATTGCACAATTTGATAGATTAATTCAAACAAATTTTTCAAATAATTTTTGATCATGTTTTTTTTGACTGTAGGGTGGGATAGAGGCCACCCATCCGCCCTACATATACATATAAACATTAATTCCTTATCGTATCGTTGTAATCAATGAAATTAATTAAAAATCTTTTTGAATAAAAATAAAATAAAAATGGAAAAGTGAGTAACTTAGTAAAAATATAATGCATAATGGATGGGCAGACTTTAAATCTAAGTTAGGTAAGATTTGCTATAGAAAATTAATTATTTTTAAAATTTAATTTTGATTTTTTTTCATGTCTTGTTACATAAAGGGTTTGATTGTTTTTAGCAGCAAAATCATCCACCTTTAGCAATTAAAGTTATCATGTATATGTAGGGTGGGTGGGTGGCCTCTATCCCATCCTCTAATCAGTAAAACATAAGCGAGGGTTTTAATTAAAATTAGTAAAATATAAATAAACACAAAATAATTGCAATTTTTTGTTATACAAATTTTTCAAATAATTTTTGATGATGTCTTACTGATTAGAGGGTAGGATAGAGACCCCCCACCCACCTTACATATACATATAAATTTCAATTACTGATCGTCTCGAGTTTTGGAGTAAAATTAATTACACAACTTTTTGAATTAAAAAGAAATTCAAAAGGTAGAGTTTTTGATTGATGTAATTAATAAAATTTTAATGCATGGGTGGGCAGACTTTAAATCTAAAATAGATAGGACTAGCTAAAGAAGGCCATTTATATTTAAACTTATATTTGGATTATGCTTTATTTTTTATTAGATGCAAGATTTTATTGTTTTTTGCAACAAAATCATCAACGATTAATATTTAAGGTTATCATGTATATGTAGGGTGGGTGGGTGGCCTCTATCCCACCTTCCAATCAGTAAATCATAAGCGAGGGTTTTAATTAAAAATTGTAAAATATAAAGAAATATAAAAATGTTGATATAGCCATCATAATATTTTTCTTACATTTTCTCCAAAACTATGAGTTTTACGCAATAGGCGATGTTTAATAATTTGCTCAATTTTGGATTTTTTAAAATTACTTGTTATACAAATTTCATGTAACTCCCATAGTTTATTAGTACTAGGCAAAAAATGTCAACATTTATGATTTTTAATTTTTTTCTCGCAAGTTAAGCACTTTATGAAAAACATGTTTTAATGAAACTTGCTCAGTTTCTCATTCCCTTTAATTTTTGTTGGAAGAGTTATGTAATATTTTTAAAATTTTGAAATATGTCGAGATAAATCCAAAAAACGCCTCGTCTAAACAACCACTTCCGGTTTAGGAATGTTTAGCAAAAGCTTTTCATTTCTAATATTTAATGATAAAACCTTAAGTTTAAAGTTTCATCTCAAACGAATGATTCGTTTTTGAGATAGATGGCCAACAGACATTTTCATGCACGAAAACAATACTTCCCCTATATATACTATATAGGGAAAGTAATAATGCATAATTTGCCAAGATTATACCTAAATTTACTGTGAATTTACGATGACCATGACAATTTGTTGAATTTGATTCTCGTTTATCACGTGGTGAAACATTTTTAATGATAATATTTTGTATCTAAATTCAGCATTAGACAACGTTTCTTTTATTTTAATTGAATTGTGGTCAGTACATTTATTATAATCTATTAAATCAGTGCCAATGTCAGAAACCTTGAGGGTATAAAACCGGAAACACCACTTACACCTACAAATTGAATGTATGCTCTGGTTTAATTACATGTTCAAAAAGAAGTAATAGAAATTTAATAACACATAATTAATCTCGACACAGACACATCACTTATTATTTTCGAGAGCACGGAGTAATTAAAAGCCAATTACCGCGCATACACACACGCGGGCACACCCGCGCGAAAAAAAAAATCCCCCGCCCGACAATACAGTTAAATCCCCACAGTGCAACCACATGATATCTTAATTTATTAAATGACAGTCGTGCGTTTTAAATAAATTACAAAAACACATCCGTATAAATCATGGCGGCAACTAAGTTCCAGGCCGGCGGTAATTTATGTTCTTCTCAATCACCACACGAAAATCCGCCCCCGAAATAAGCAGTGGTAGCGCCGGGATATTTTTCCTCGCGTGTAATTCCGAGCCCCCGCACCGCCGACAGAAAGACAGTCACTCATAAATATAATTAATATACGCACAAAAAAGACAACGGGCATATGTGGCCGGGACTTAAAAAATAAAACGCGTTATTTATGGCCCTTAGAAGTGGGGCGTGATAAATTACAATATCAAATCCCCATTAAAAGGCGGCCGCCTGGTTTTTTCGAAAAATCGGTCTTGCACGAATTTACGGGCGAGGCCGTATTTTATTTCCGCGCCGAAGGAGTACATAATTATTTCGCCATACGATGCTCGTCCCCACAGATTTTCGCTGTCTGCGTGGGGGGGCTTTCCCGACGACGGATTTATGCGGCTTATTTCGTTGGCGATGTTAAAAAAAGGCCCACTTGTGTATTTCACGCAGAAGCGGGTCCACGAGTTCTTCGTAAAATTGTTATGATACATGAAAGATGAATCTTCAATTTTAGGTCAAATTCTGAGAAATGAAATTCTTCTACATCATACAATTGAATTGGGTCTATAAAACTCTTTATAGATATATATTTAAATATTCTTTAGAGATTTCTACAGTTTCTGACATAGAAATAAAACGCTATACAGTTTTTACAGTAATGTAGAAAACAATAAAAAGTAAGTAATTTTGAGGAATATTCAAACAATAACATTTTTTTGAAATCTTTATATCAATTGGCTTAGTTGTTGGGAGTAATTAAAGTCTACAACACTACCTATAGACAGAATTACCAAAAAGAGGGGTACAATTCATCCTTAGAGATCTACGAATAGCCTCTTAAATGAATAAATAAAATAAAAGACCATTTTAATCACACAATAATATAATAATACTTGCTTCATCTTTTTGTTACTTCCTTTCCCCACCAAAATTTTGCCAGACTCTTAACCCTTGCAATATATTTTCTCATTTATTGTTACTTCCTATCCTCACCACAATTTCCTGAAAGTCTTTAGCCCTGCGTTATCTTCTATCATCCATTCAGTCACGTTGTTGCTTCTTCCCACCCATTTCCCACTTCTGTCTTCAAGTTTCTTTTCGACTCACAAACAATCATATTGCCAACACCTCTCTCACATCTCTTGTTAAGGTAATCTTTTTCTCCCAATTGATTTGACTATTACTCAAGTACATTGGCCACCTCTTATGCACCTTCCACTTCTAAAACAAGCCATTAATTAATGCATCTTTGACTTTCATTAATTTTTAAATTCTCCAACTTCGCCAAAATTGTATTTATTTCATTCTCTTTCACTCTATATTCTCCATGCATATACTTCTTTCAATAGTCTATCCTTCTTTAATTTGCATAGCTTCATCTTATAACTTCAAACATATGCTTCAGGAGCCACAGCTGCTCTTTCTCTCTCTCTATGCACTCATACACTTTTGTTCCCTATACTTTCATCCCATAAATTAAAGTCGTCTTCACAAACGCATTTCATAATCTACATGCCTATAAACCATTTACGTTCTTAAGCATCACAAAAATTACATTTGCAAAAAAGATGATGGATGGCAATTTATTTTTTGCAATCTAGCAAATTGGTCCTTTTTTAGAAAAATATTTCAACTATCACTTTTTCGAGAAAAAGACACGCGGGATGACCTCAAGTCTGTTGGGAGTGGTTCGCAAAGGAAGTGAAACCATGTGTTCTGATAATAATGTAACTTCTCAAAATGTCTTTGTGCGTGTTTTATAGACATGTTCCTAAAACTATTTCAATTTGTCTTTTTATTTCTGTTTGAAATTTATAAGTATAGAAAAATGAAAATAGACGGTGAGTGCGGAACATTAAAAGACCAATCAAACATTTCAATATTTTTTAATTTAGTCGAGTAAAAAAGAACTATGCTTGATATTCAATGAAACCATGACTATTTTGAAAGAATAAAACGTTAAAAGTCATTATAAAAATTCTCCATATAGACGTGAAGTTTAAATCTTTGAAGCGCAGATTAAAATCGTAACAAAACTGAACATAAAGCGATACGATAAAACCGTAAAGGTGCCATCTATTTCTAAACGTTGCACTAGATCCCAAATGGGTGGATAACCACCGACATTGAAGAGATCTGTCAACAGCGACAATTAATTAATTATCTCGGAGAGTTAAATACCTCCTAAGTGAATCTCGATTCGCTGACTCCATCTGCGCTACGCTGGTGAGGTCCAAAAAGATCGAAACCGGTCCGTGGCTGTTGTTGACGGGGAACAATATTGAAGAAAAGCTGCATCTTGTGCTAGCTTCCGATCTTTAAATCAAAAAAAATGTGAAAACCATTATTAAATAGAAAAGAGGCCAAAGAATGCTAATTTCAGTAGCCAAAGAAATGTGCGTAGAAAACGTAAATTTATTTAAAACTAATTATTTTTTTAGCAAATATCTTGGCTGGGAGGGTAAGAAGAACCGCAGAAAATATAACTCTTGTTGAGTGTTGAAGATGCCATTAATAAAAAGATAAATGCAAGTTTAGATCTACTACTGATTAAGGAGAAACATGTGTAGTAAAATATAGAAGTAGTTGCTCTTGTGCAGTTCAAAATATTGCAAACAGTGTATTAATAATCAACAGTTCCTATGGAAGAAATGCTTGGAAGTATCTGAAGTTCTTAAAATAATTACATCAGTTGTTAATTTCATTATCCATTGGGCTGAATCAAAAACAATTTCACGAGTTTATTAGAGAGATTGAAGAAAATTACTCATCACATCATACTGCCAAACGTGACAGACATAATTTTAAATGAAACGCGTAGACTTCTTAAAGAACTACAAAATAGCAAATGACACTTGCAATACCAAAAAATCAGCGTTATTTTGATGTATACACTAATATCAAATTGTTGTGACAGAAAATAATACTGTTTCAATAACAGTTACGTAAAAAAATGTTCGACACATTTTAAAACATATGAAATATTATGCTACACTACTAAAGCTGAGTCGATTTTGCAATAAAATCTTTGAGTGATTTAAAGATAAATTTTGATTCTCGTTTCACAAACTTGGGTGTCGTTACGAATGAAATTAAGGTGTTTCAAATTTCATTTTTAAGTATAGAAAACTGAAAAACGTGAATTAAAACCAAATTTCTATAATCTTCTTGAGTTTTGAAAAAAAAAAGTTTATTGGATTTTTGGCTAACGGTGAAATCGTCCTTTAGAAAAATCCACCGCATGGCTGGGATTCGAACCCACAACCCGTGGTCATTTTGCAGGCACTACCAACTACGCTACCGCGGTCGCCAATTAAATTAAACATATTGTAATTTCATGTCAAAAGTTTTTTCTTTTTATTTCTTTTAAAATTCAGGGAAAAAAAACAACACAAAATATATTTCTAAAATCAATATAACTTTTTAACACTAGGAATCATTTTTTACTGTCTGCCAATTTTCAGCTATCAATTTTTAATTGAATTAAATTATCAAAAGTTTTTTGTACCAATCTATGACCTACCTTAAGAAACAATATTCGCAACTTAAGTTAGAGTTCCTATTATTAATTAATTTCTTTATTAGTAAAATAAATCAAATAAGGTAAATATTGCGAAAGGTTAATTATTGAAGTAGAGTTATAGAACAATTGCGGGCGTACGTTGATATACGCAATTGTTTTCTGTAGTAGCTAGATTAATGCATATTTGAGTAGGTTTATATCGTTTTTAAGTGTAGAGCTTATAATTGCTTTTTTAAGCAATCAATATTACGTATCTTCTGGCTAATGTCATATCACAATTATTTTGCACTAACCTATCAATCTGACTTATCTAATTAAATAAGTACATAAAATAATTTATGTACAGGGTTGACTTATGTTTAAGCTCGAATAAGTTAATACTTTTATCTACATCTTTTATTATTTAAATAAGTCAGAATAATGAAAAGTTAAAGAATAGTTTAATGAAGTAGGGATAATGTCTGTTAAATCAATTGCGATAGGCCAGACGCATGCTAGACCAAGAAACTATTTGCTGTAGTAGATCAAGAGCACTCTTGGATAATGCTTGTTTAAATAGTTTTATATTATTTTTAATGATTCACCAATGAATATCAATTAATTTTTAACTCAGTCTTTTGCCTATTTTTTTTTCAAAAGTATTCTACATTAATCTATAGCTCAACTACCTTACAAACATATTTCATAAATTATTCTAGTCTTTACCTACTACAATAATCTGTTTGGTGACTTAGCATACTCGGAATCAAGTTAAAACTAGTACTATTAAAGGAAGTCGGAATTATACTTATATATTTTTAACTATGCTGTTAGGTTGAATCTTAAGTAATTTCGTTTTTTTAAATTAATAATAAAAGGCAATATTTTTAGAAAGAAAAGATTATATTCAGTTATGAATTGGCCATGTTTGTCATGTTTCAGGTAAAATCATGATGCCACGCTCGAAGAACTTCTAGCCTTTCTCAGCAAAAAAATGTTGCAAGTGCTGTTTGATACCATTGTCTGAATTAAATTGTTTACCATTCAAAGAGTGTTGCAAAGATCAAGACAAATAGTAGTTGTACAACGCGAGATCTGGTGAGTATGGTGGATGGTCAATCAAATCCCATCCAAGCTCCACCAACTTCTGGCGGGTCTTTAAACTTTTTTTTTTACTTACTTTTTTTTAAATGAAAATTGACTTAGGTTACATGATTTGATTGAAGATAGTTGGTTAAAAATACAAGTGTGGACATCTATTGCTCAGAACCAAAATTATTTAACACTCAACCCGATATATATTGTTAAAATAAGTCAGGATTAATTTTTGTATTTAGTCAGCAATTCGGAAGGTTAATGCATAGTTGCTTAAAGTAGGTAGAACGTGTGTTAAGTAAATTGCGGTAGGACGAGCGTACCCTAACCTAATCAATTATTTTTTGCTGCTTTTCCGCTTTAAATACCTTTAAACTTTTTAGATTGGGTCAAGAATACGGAAGATTAATACATAGTTTATTCAAGTAGGAAAATTACGATGTGCTGAACTTGCACTATCCTAAGCAATTATTTTCTGTATTATATCAAATTCGCGCTTGTTTATTATCTATTTAGGTAGTTTTACATTTTCTTTAAATGATACATCAATAATCAACTTTTAATATTAACCCGCTCAATGGTTACTTCGATATTAAAGTAATAAGTGATGAGGATATTTTATTAGCATCACGAAAGATAAAACCAAATTTTACATTTTGGCCTGACTGTATACATGCACTAATTGTACGTGATTCTATACATGCATTATTAGTCCCTCTAAATCATCTGTACAATTTAATATTTCAGCAAGCCTGGTTTCCTGAAATTTTGAATGTGACAAGAGTGACCCTTATAGCTAAATCTGGAAAGAAACAGATCATAAAAATCTATCGCCTTTTTCGATAATAAAGAATTTTGCAAAAATTTTGAAAACAATCTTGAGTGCAAATATCTATCCCATTCTTAAACAGTATATAACTACCAAGCAGCATAGATTGGTCCAAAATCTATCAAAAGTTATAAATCTATTAAATTTTACGGAAATATATTGTTTTTGCAAAGGCTTTTGGCACAGTAAGCTCATTTCAAAGATAAATAGTTAGGATTTAGTAATAAAATGACTTCCCTAATAAAATCATATTTGACCAATAGAGTACAACATATCAATTATATGGATCATCACTAACAGAAATTTTATCCAAATACTGGGGTGCCTCAAGGGTCTAATCTGAGGCCTACATTGTTCTTAATTTTCATCGACAATTTGGTTTCTAATATTTCCTTTGAAGCTGTTCTTTACACAGATCATGTAAAGATATACAGAACCATATCTTTAATAAACGATGCTATAATACTTCATCAGGATCTAATGAGAATTGAAGAATGAAATCAAGTAAACTATCTCAAATTTAATAATAAAAAAAGTAAGTGTATGTCTTTTGGTAGGAAAATCACTTATCACTATACATTAAATGATAATGTTTTGGAGCGAGTAAAACAGTTTAAAACATTAGGCATAATATTTGATAAAAATCTGTCATTTCGGCCTGATATAGACTACATCATAAATAGTTCCCTTCAAATGTTAGGTTTCCTTCGCGGAATAAGTGAACCTTTTAGAAATAATTATGTATTACTAAGGCTGTATGATTCATATATATTTATTCATTTATTCATTTTTACGTTTTTTACAATATTCTTTTAAAATATTCAATTGACGAGGCGGATACTTGATAAAACTCCATAACACATTGAAATAAAACAACACAGTTGGAAGGGTTTCACGTTTATTCACTGCAGCGTTCAACAATAAATGTGAAATCCCCCAAACTGTGTTGTTTTATTTCAATATCCTTTAAAAATAGGCTAAACTAAATTAAAATATATACGTTACAAATTACAAAAATTTAGGCCACAGGACTTGCAGGCGGAGTTCACTATGTGTCGTTCTACTCAGGACCCTTCTGCTTCAGATGATGAAATTCATTCTCAGCAAAGTAAATTTTACCATTAAGGTAATATATTGGCCGTAATTGGCATATTTATGTACATTTTACATGGAACAATTTAAATACAGTAATATCTATCGATCAAAGTTGTAATATTGTGCAATTATCTGGTCACCATCATATCATTCTCACATTCAGTCTATTTAGCATGTCGAAAAAATATTGTTTAAATATTTATTTTAAAAAATTGTAGGAGTAGTATATATCTTGAGAGAACAGTGAGTTATGATGTATTATTAAATTTAACTAATGTTAAATCTTTGGTATCTAGACGCAATATATTTCTACTTAAATGTCTACAAGTCAATAACTGAAGTTGTTTTCTATTATTTTTGTTATTGTATGCAAGTGTATCTTTTATTTTATGTAGTATTGTTTATCGTGTTTTATTTATACTCTTAAAGAATGTAAATTTTGTTAGGAAATAAATATTATATTTCTATTATTATTATTACAATCTGTGTAATTTAATTTAATAAAAGTTAATATTACTACATTTATTTACTTTCGACCATTCTTTTTTAATTAAAACAAGTCAGGATCACGTTTTGTTCTATTAGGTTTAAAAAGCGCGGAAGGTTAATGTACTGTAATTATTATTAATTTTACTTTTTACCTATCACGATAATCTGTGTATTGTGTAAAAATATTCTAAACTAATCGCCAGTGGTGGACGCGTATAATTGCTGTCGAATTATAGATAACAAGAGTGCAGCATGGGTAGTCCGGGTCAGAAATCGGACAAATAACAATCGGATAGGTGACCGGTACCATTTGCCATTAGAAAGCAATTAATTAATATTAAGTGAAATGATTGGTCCTTTAAAGTAACAAGCTCGTTTGTATACACATAAATATTCAAATGACATGGCGGAAGGACCATGTGGTCGATAGGCAAACACTACTAATACTGGTACTATTCTAGACTTCCTTTACAACGCGTATTATTAATCTATGCCAGGATTATACTTTATACATGTTTATTAACCTTTTATTACTATATGAAGGTATAATTATTCTTTATTGTATAGATGTACAGTAGGCAAAAGCATAATTTATTGAATTAGGTAGGAAATGCGCTAGATTTAATTACGTTAGGTTAAGAAAACGCTATGCTGAACAATAACAATAGCATTTTCTTAACCTAACGCAATTAAATCTAAAGAAAGTTTATTTTATGTTATTTAAAGTTATAAAATATGTATCACAAAGTGAAAGCCTCTACAATCAAGTATTTATTAGTTTAGTAGTTTATTAGTTTTAAAATTAAAAGTATTGTTTTTTTCCTTTTAAACCCTTATTAGATAAATGATCTGTAATTGACTAATGCACTCGTGTCTCAAGTTGAAGCACGTGTTATTAAAGTGAATCGACATTGTACCTTGTTGTATTAAGTCAATAATTAAAACTGTCAGTATTCCTATAGTTTATTGACGTGGATAAAATTGCAGTCAATATTCAAAATATTGTGTTTGGTCAAATTTATGCCAGTCTAAGCAATTTTCTTGTTATGTAGATCTACATAGTACATAAGGTCAACACGAACTTTTTTGAGGTGAGTCGGGCATACGATAACTAAAGCATTGGTAGCATGCGACAAAAGTACGCTCCATTAATCCTATCGCAACAATTAAGTTATTTACATGGGTTTCTTATACATTCATTCACATTTAAGTAAAATGTAAAATACTTTATTCGCAATTTATTTACATTAATTTTATCTGCTTTTTAGAGTGTTTAACTGTTTTCTAGAGACAAACTCCACATTTAGATGATAATAACGTGTCAGCAATATTTATCACTATGCAATTATTTTATGATAAAATAATCGTTTCTTGATTTATTCATTTCAGAAAAAAAATATTTGCTAAAATATTTGTTGGTGGACGCATATTATTGAATTCAAGCAGACAATAACAAAAAGCCATTTCAAGGCCACCAACCCACCCAACTTATACATGCATTTAACTAAACTTAGTACTAAGTGAAGCCTAAATGAAGACATAAATATGTAGAATAGGGGTTTTTTAATGCTTTATTATCGTCATTATCAAGTGATTACTTGACTGATAAAGTCAAAATTAGAGTCGTGTTGTGTTGTTTAGATTTATTTAACTGCGTCTACAGGTTATATAACAATTTTACAATAATTATTTGTGGTTGAAACATAGTGAATTTTTTAATTCATTATATAAGAAATGTGACCCAATAGACATGTCAACATTTTCTTTGTTTATTTTAATGTTTATTAGAGAGTTACATGTGTGATAACCGAATAATATTACCATTAGTGTACAGTAAGATTGTGTTGGTTGCTAGGAAACATGCGTGTGTGTTTTTTTAATAGACCGTCTTTACTTTGTAGGTTTTTCAGGTAAAAGAGTAAATTTAATGATATGGTGTTGGTTGATGGTGTGCAATTTGTTCACTTTCTATGTTGTCGACTAAAATATAGGCGTCGCAATTTTTCGTATTCGTCAGATAGAAGCTTGGCATAATATTTTCAAATCACATTCTAGTTTGTAGTGCCTTGTTGTTCCTAAATGGGCAATTTGGAAAGTGTCGTCGCGTAGAAGAGTATGGTCCGTGCCCGCGGGGATATATGGCTGAGGGGGAGCAACATGTCTGAAATAGCACGAGGAAAGAACAGTGGGTCGATGATGGAATTAACATTCAGAGTTGTAGCCGTGTCCCATCCGCCTCGCGTCTGAAATATGACTCGATCACGCTCTGGGATAAGATGAACCGAATCCATCATTTTGATGTCTTTGTTCGCCTCGAACGAACCAGGGCGACGGTCTCTCCCTTGCGTGAACACGGAGTTGGAGGGGTGGCTCACACATACACATATAGAGAAAAAAGAAACTTGAAAGGAAACGAAAAATGTAGAAATCCCATGATGCGGCGGGGCAGGGCCGAAAGATCCATCAAACGTCATTGCCTAATGGTGTCTCTCCAACTATGGCCTCGGAGGAATCCCCCTTTCAGAAAAATGGATCCGCCGCGTCATTTACATTTCCAACTTAATTGACACGTTCGCTTTGTTACCAATAACGATCGATGCATTATAAATGTAATGCGAAGGTGCACCGAACCGCCTTTGTCCCACACTGTTTGTATGATTGTTGCCAAGCACTTACATATTGATTGATTATTGGGTCATTACTGAATAACGCAAAGTACTCTAGCCAGTCCTGCAGAATTCACTCCTATCTACTTATCAATTTAAACCAGCGAAAAGGCAATCTATAACAATATTACAACCGATGCACGCTTATCATGCCCCGAGCGTCCTGCTGATTAATGCCCCAGTTGTGAGGAGATGCTTGTTTTGTCTAAGACGTGCTAAGTGCAGACAGATATATTAAGGCCACCCCCGCTCTAATTATCCCCATACACCCTCACCCCCTTCCTTTGTTTTGCACGATGGAAGAAGTAAATGAGTCGTAAACAAAAAAATCCGGCCATCAGGAAAGCAGATTACAGTTCAGGCGCTTATTGATGACCTCCATGTGCAAAGACACAAAGGTCTTATCACTCGGAAGGGAACAAATACCGAGGAAACTAAAAAATCATCACCAATCAATATTTCCCTTCAAACCTTCCGGTGACTGATGTACCCGCTGATGACTCTCCTATACACAAGAAGCTCCATTTTTGAGGAAACGACTGCGGACGTTGAATGCGACGAATATTTCACCCTCCCGCGCCCTCGCACACGTACACATACACACACGGAATAAGATAAATTGCCCTGTATTAATAACCTCACCCCGCAAATTATGATTTATCCCTTCAACGGACACTAACGCAATTTTCATAATGGCGAAAATGGTTTTTCGGAATAAAAAATTGTTACTATTTCACTTCGCATATGTATGTTGTTACAGTTGTTACAAATAACTAATATCAATAAAAAAAAATATTTCCATTATTATTAATTTGCAATTTTGAACAGAATCAATTAGGTCAACTAATTTATATAAAATAAAGATTATATATGACATTTTCACAATTTAATAAATAAAGACATTATTTTAAAGATTATACGTGTCATTTTAAGAAATAATAAGTAATGATTAATTAAGTAAGCTTAGGGTTAAAACACTTTGTTATTTTTTTCCTTAACTTTTATTTTTATGATAATGAGTGCATGGTACTTAAAATATTCATATGACATATAAAAATAAAAGTAAAGGAAGAAAATAACAAAGTGTTTAATTCAAAAGTGATAACTTCGCATAACTCAAATGAAGAAGCTTAGTGTTATATAATGTTTTAATTTTATTCCAAAAAAATTGTGTGTGTGTATTAATTAATGAATTATTTCTGTGTGTTTATAAGTGTTTTATAACTAATGTATGACCCTTAAATATGTCGAAAGGGTACCAACGAGATGATCGATATAATTCCGTCCACGTGGCTTAATTAAGGCGGCGTAATTGGCTGAAAATTTGTTTTGTATTAGATTGATTTATGCGCGTCCTCCACAAACTCTCTCGTCCATCATTTTCCCCGGCATTCGTTAATATTAAAAAGGAACACTATGAATCGTTTATATTTAGAGCACGAGAGTAGATTTTTTTTAATGGCCTAGGGGACATGCGTTACGAATCAATTATTCAAACGCGGCACAATTTATGTATCTCGGCGTTCATTACGGTACGAAATGGACGCATTTTTATATAATTAACTCATTACACCATTAAACCGTAATAAATTCAAATTGCGCTTAAACGGCGGCGGCAATAAAAATTCATGAATGAAATTTCCTCGCAAATCGTCCGATCGATCTTTCGCACGTTCTCCCTGTCACGAAACAGTGGAAGTACGGAATTTATTGTGATATAGTCAAAACTATTTCTTAATATTAAAAATATTATTGTAAAATAAATAATTTATTAAAGAATAATAATTGTTATTATAAACTTACCGATTCGCAGTTTACATTCACGATCACTGTTTAACTCATTTCAGTCACACTCACTGTGCATAAAATTCGTAAATTATACATTGAATTAACTTTATTAAGTACCCGACTAATACGCGGATGTCTCAACGATCTACACTCGACTGGCAAATTGGATGCAAAGTATGTCAATCACCGGCATGGTCAGCAAAAAAGGGTACAAAGGTAAGTCGACGATATCAACGACTCCAAATATCGTACCTTGATTTTTTTAATTTCATTCGTATTTAAGTAATTAAATCAATTATATATTATTATTAAATTATTAGGTGATTAATGCATTTATTTAAAAGTTCATGATGATAAGTATATTTTGAAGGAGATTATTTACATAAATATGAATAATAAAGGTTCTAGAGTACGTATAGAAGAAGGCAATTTTCTGCATTGATTCTTCATGAAACAACGCTAATTTTTAAGTATAATTTTATGATTTAAAAATATAAATAAGCGCGTGTGATATAAACACAAGATTAATTTTGTCTTATTTAAAGTTACCTCTAAACTTTAGTTTGCCACTATATTTGTAGAATTACAAATGGCTCTAGTTTCAACTGATAGAGAGTACTAAGTAACGTTAAAATACGAAGTATGTCCTTAATTGCATAAAACAGTTGAAAATCGGAGTGTACATGACGATCAGAACAAATTACTTAACTTAACTGAAGGATTAGGTGAGATTTTGGTTCAACCGTAGTGACATAACCATGACGTACATTTAGAACTTGCACATAGAATTCGTTACCATCTCCATCTAGTATAATTCGATCTGTTAGACGACTAGGTCCGAGGGAATGTGAGCATAATCGTATAACAAAAATCATGCGTACAGAACACTGGAAAATTTCAGACAGAAAAGAATAGCAAGTTTTCCATTTCCGGTCCCAGAAAACTTTTACTCTAAGCTAATAAAAGAAATGTTAGGACCAAACTGTCCACCACAAATTTAATGTTTATCTTAATAACTGAATAAGAAATTGCTTTAACAAATTGTCAAAATTTAGGGGTTTGTAAATCAAAAATGGTCAAAACAATCAAAGAAGCACTTCCAGTGTTATTAATAATCACTAAGAAAGATAAAGGAAAATTTATGATAATATTACTAAAATCAGACTAGACTACGTACAAAAAGTAGATCAATTTATCTTCATCCCCAGACATCACAGAAAAAATACAATTCGTGAAAAACGGAAATCTCTCATTAACAAAACAAATTATTTATTTAATAATTCACAAATAAATAAACTAACCCAAAAGAACCAAATTTATAAAACATCATTAAGAAAAGAAATTCATACCTCCAGTTGCATCATACAAAAACACATCAGGACGAGCAATTGCAATAGATCTGAAATCTATTTTCAATTTGATTACTAATTTTATCCATTTACTATTAAAATCAGTAAAACTAACACATAAATTAGTAGAACTATCCATACTTGAGATTATAACGAAATATTTTACTTTTATTAATAAATTTTATTCTTAAAATAAAGGTCTAGAAATTTAGGGGCAGAAAAACTAATATTAAGTTCTCCTACAGGTAAAAAAACCTTTTAATTAGAATACGCGGGTTTCATAATATTATTTGGTAGATACTTTTCTACGGTGTATTATTTGATTCTTCTAAAGTGACTGAATTTATTAAGTCTCTTTCTCTTGAGCCGTTCTCAGTTAATTCCGTTGACATTTTTAATAATCTTTGTACTTTGAATGATTCAAATTTTCTCGTCCTTATGATTTATCTCCTTATTAAAAAAAAGGTGTGTATTCTGTCCTACATTACCTTAACTTTGTTTAATTGTTCTTTATCTAGTGGCACTGTTCCGCATTTATGGAAGGGATCTTTTATGAATGAATTGTTTAAAGATGGAGATACGGAAAATGTTGTTATGGACGTATTGCCTTACAATCGATCTTTCCTAAAATGTGACTAATTACTTCCAAAGCCAAATGATGTGGATAAACGCAGTATTTCTGAAGAGCAGCATGGTTTTGTTGAAGCTAGATCTACTGTTACTATTTTGTATCGTTTCAGTATTGCTTTCGAGAGTAGATATTAAGTTGATGCAAAATAAACTGATTTCTAGAAAGCTTTTGATCGTATTAATCATAGTAATTGTTTACCTTGGTTAAAGTAAAAAACACTTAAATTTTCATAAACACTTTATTATTGCTCTTTTAGAACGCAACAATTGTTTCGCCACACTGTGGCTTCTTCAGGTGAAGAAATTTCAACATATATCGGCCTCATCAGCTAATATATTGTTTACCTTGGCTTACTGACTATGTTATAGTGATTTGTTGGTTTCGTAGTTTTTTTATGCGATTGCAAACAGTATGTAAAAATAGATAATTATATATCTGATGTAATTAATGTATCCTCTGACGTACGGCAAGGTTTTCAATGTGGACCAATTCTATTTTTGTTATTTGTAAATTAGTTATTTTCATCAAATCTCTTCCTTTTAATACATTGAAATTTTGAAACGTTTATGATTGGTACAACCCCAGTACGCACAACAAGGTTCATGGTTTTTTATTCACGACAATGTTCGCCCTCACACAGCCAATATGGTGAAACTGCCCTTCGCAAAATAGGGGTGGTGCAAATTGAATATCCACCATGCCCGCCAGATCTCAATCCTTCAGACTTCTTCCTATTCCCACGACTCAAACATGCTTTGAAAGAAATAGATTTGATGATATTCCTGATTTGCAACGAAATATGATGAAAATTCCATCCCAACGGAAGACTTTTTGAAAAGTTTTCAGGAAATGTATAGCAGATCTCAGAGGTGCATAGTTATGGAAACTTTTGTTAATTTTACTTATATATATATATATATATATATATATATATATATATATATATATATATATATATATATATATATATATTATTTTTGACTATTTACCGAACTTTATTGTCAGAGGTTGTAGATTTGTCTATTTCTACTTAGATTCTTGATAAGATGATTTTTATGTGAATATACATTAGTGTATTGTTTGAGTATAGGTATATTTTTACAATATCTCATTTTTCGATTTATACCACATTTGGATTAGTTTGTTTCTCGTTGATCTATTTTTTTCTGCTTTTCTGTGTCTTTTAGTACCTAAAATAACCTAGGTATTTTAATTTATAATTTCAAAAATTGTAATTTGTAAAAAAAAGGTGTTATCCGTAAAATAAATAAATGATACACATATTTCCAGGGAAAAATTTAGAAATGGCCAACTAGTCTTACTTAACAATGGATGGATATCAGTCTCAGTAGCAGAGTTTTAGCGAACTCTTTCTTGATTCTATTAAAATTCTATTAAAGTCTTCTAGAAATGGAGATTCTTGTCTAAATTTTTAGAAATTAATTTATGTACATACAGAATTTCTATTAAGAGATTTTGAACATAATAGGGTATCAATTTCCCATTTACAGGGAAATTGGCCTTTTGATTTTTCTACCCTAATAATTTATGTATTTTTTTTTATTTTAAAAGAAAGAAAACCAATAATAGGAAAAAAACAAATAAAATCCCTTCGTTTTATTTATTTTACAATTATTTTTTATTTGTTTATACAACTTTCTTTGTTGTATAAACTTGTAAAAATAAATTGTGACATAAGTAAAACGAAGTAATTGCATTTGTTAACTTGCTTTATCGTTAAATTATTTTTCACCATATAATAGATGAGCAAGGGCGGAAAGACCTTGGTCGAT
>CAXAKX010001399.1:0-10695 GCA_963969525.1 Ontholestes murinus | reverse complement strand
ACAATAACAATAACAATAACAATAACAATAACAATAACAATAACAATAACAATAACAATAACAATAACAATAACAATAACAATAACAATAACAATAACAATAACAATAACAATAACAATAACAATAACAATAACAATAACAATAACAATAACAATAACAATAACAATAACAATAACAATAACAATAACAATAACAATAACAATAACAATAACAATAACAATAACAATAACAATAACAATAACAATAACAATAACAATAACAATAACAATAACAATAACAATAACAATAACAATAACAATAACAATAACAATAACAATAACAATAACAATAACAATAACAATAACAATAACCTAGGCCTAGGTCGAGTGATTTTAATTTTTTTTTTTTTTTTTTTTATCTAGTCATTATTTTAATTTATATGTTAATATATTTTGTGAATGTTCGCCTCGCCTTGTTGGCATTTTACACCAACTAGGTCGAGTGTTTTTAATATTTTTGTTTGTATTGTTCCTCTGGTGTCAGGCCATTTACACCCGACATTGGATTTATTTCTGTGTTAATTTATTTTGTTTTCGTCCGTCTCGCCTAGTTGGCATTTTACACCAACTAGGCGAGTATTATTATTATAACTAAACCTGAAAAAAAAAAAAAAAAAAGAGAATAGCGGCTAATGGCCCTAGTTGTCGATGCCGCTATAAAAAAAAAAAAAAAAAAAAAAAAAAAACAATAACAATAACAATAACAATAACAATAACAATAACAATAACAATAACAATAACAATAACAATAACAATAACAATAACAATAACAATAACAATAACAATAACAATAACAATAACAATAACAATAACAATAACAATAACAATAACAATAACAATAACAATAACAATAACAATAACAATAACAATAACAATAACAATAACAATAACAATAACAATAACAATAACAATAACAATAACAATAACAATAACAATAACAATAACAATAACAATAACAATAACAATAACAATAACAATAACAATAACAATAACAATAACAATAACAATAACAATAACAATAACAATAACAATAACAATAACAATAACAATAACAATAACAATAACAATAACAATAACAATAACAATAACAATAACAATAACAATAACAATAACAATAACAATAACAATAACAATAACAATAACAATAACAATAACAATAACAATAACAATAACAATAACAATAACAATAACAATAACAATAACAATAACAATAACAATAACAATAACAATAACAATAACAATAACAATAACAATAACAATAACAATAACAATAACAATAACAATAACAATAACAATAACAATAACAATAACAATAACAATAACAATAACAATAACAATAACAATAACAATAACAATAACAATAACAATAACAATAACAATAACAATAACAATAACAATAACAATAACAATAACAATAACAATAACAATAACAATAACAATAACAATAACAATAACAATAACAATAACAATAACAATAACAATAACAATAACAATAACAATAACAATAACAATAACAATAACAATAACAATAACAATAACAATAACAATAACAATAACAATAACAATAACAATAACAATAACAATAACAATAACAATAACAATAACAATAACAATAACAATAACAATAACAATAACAATAACAATAACAATAACAATAACAATAACAATAACAATAACAATAACAATAACAATAACAATAACAATAACAATAACAATAACAATAACAATAACAATAACAATAACAATAACAATAACAATAACAATAACAATAACAATAACAATAACAATAACAATAACAATAACAATAACAATAACAATAACAATAACAATAACAATAACAATAACAATAACAATAACAATAACAATAACAATAACAATAACAATAACAATAACAATAACAATAACAATAACAATAACAATAACAATAACAATAACAATAACAATAACAATAACAATAACAATAACAATAACAATAACAATAACAATAACAATAACAATAACAATAACAATAACAATAACAATAACAATAACAATAACAATAACAATAACAATAACAATAACAATAACAATAACAATAACAATAACAATAACAATAACAATAACAATAACAATAACAATAACAATAACAATAACAATAACAATAACAATAACAATAACAATAACAATAACAATAACAATAACAATAACAATAACAATAACAATAACAATAACAATAACAATAACAATAACAATAACAATAACAATAACAATAACAATAACAATAACAATAACAATAACAATAACAATAACAATAACAATAACAATAACAATAACAATAACAATAACAATAACAATAACAATAACAATAACAATAACAATAACAATAACAATAACAATAACAATAACAATAACAATAACAATAACAATAACAATAACAATAACAATAACAATAACAATAACAATAACAATAACAATAACAATAACAATAACAATAACAATAACAATAACAATAACAATAACAATAACAATAACAATAACAATAACAATAACAATAACAATAACAATAACAATAACAATAACAATAACAATAACAATAACAATAACAATAACAATAACAATAACAATAACAATAACAATAACAATAACAATAACAATAACAATAACAATAACAATAACAATAACAATAACAATAACAATAACAATAACAATAACAATAACAATAACAATAACAATAACAATAACAATAACAATAACAATAACAATAACAATAACAATAACAATAACAATAACAATAACAATAACAATAACAATAACAATAACAATAACAATAACAATAACAATAACAATAACAATAACAATAACAATAACAATAACAATAACAATAACAATAACAATAACAATAACAATAACAATAACAATAACAATAACAATAACAATAACAATAACAATAACAATAACAATAACAATAACAATAACAATAACAATAACAATAACAATAACAATAACAATAACAATAACAATAACAATAACAATAACAATAACAATAACAATAACAATAACAATAACAATAACAATAACAATAACAATAACAATAACAATAACAATAACAATAACAATAACAATAACAATAACAATAACAATAACAATAACAATAACAATAACAATAACAATAACAATAACAATAACAATAACAATAACAATAACAATAACAATAACAATAACAATAACAATAACAATAACAATAACAATAACAATAACAATAACAATAACAATAACAATAACAATAACAATAACAATAACAATAACAATAACAATAACAATAACAATAACAATAACAATAACAATAACAATAACAATAACAATAACAATAACAATAACAATAACAATAACAATAACAATAACAATAACAATAACAATAACAATAACAATAACAATAACAATAACAATAACAATAACAATAACAATAACAATAACAATAACAATAACAATAACAATAACAATAACAATAACAATAACAATAACAATAACAATAACAATAACAATAACAATAACAATAACAATAACAATAACAATAACAATAACAATAACAATAACAATAACAATAACAATAACAATAACAATAACAATAACAATAACAATAACAATAACAATAACAATAACAATAACAATAACAATAACAATAACAATAACAATAACAATAACAATAACAATAACAATAACAATAACAATAACAATAACAATAACAATAACAATAACAATAACAATAACAATAACAATAACAATAACAATAACAATAACAATAACAATAACAATAACAATAACAATAACAATAACAATAACAATAACAATAACAATAACAATAACAATAACAATAACAATAACAATAACAATAACAATAACAATAACAATAACAATAACAATAACAATAACAATAACAATAACAATAACAATAACAATAACAATAACAATAACAATAACAATAACAATAACAATAACAATAACAATAACAATAACAATAACAATAACAATAACAATAACAATAACAATAACAATAACAATAACAATAACAATAACAATAACAATAACAATAACAATAACAATAACAATAACAATAACAATAACAATAACAATAACAATAACAATAACAATAACAATAACAATAACAATAACAATAACAATAACAATAACAATAACAATAACAATAACAATAACAATAACAATAACAATAACAATAACAATAACAATAACAATAACAATAACAATAACAATAACAATAACAATAACAATAACAATAACAATAACAATAACAATAACAATAACAATAACAATAACAATAACAATAACAATAACAATAACAATAACAATAACAATAACAATAACAATAACAATAACAATAACAATAACAATAACAATAACAATAACAATAACAATAACAATAACAATAACAATAACAATAACAATAACAATAACAATAACAATAACAATAACAATAACAATAACAATAACAATAACAATAACAATAACAATAACAATAACAATAACAATAACAATAACAATAACAATAACAATAACAATAACAATAACAATAACAATAACAATAACAATAACAATAACAATAACAATAACAATAACAATAACAATAACAATAACAATAACAATAACAATAACAATAACAATAACAATAACAATAACAATAACAATAACAATAACAATAACAATAACAATAACAATAACAATAACAATAACAATAACAATAACAATAACAATAACAATAACAATAACAATAACAATAACAATAACAATAACAATAACAATAACAATAACAATAACAATAACAATAACAATAACAATAACAATAACAATAACAATAACAATAACAATAACAATAACAATAACAATAACAATAACAATAACAATAACAATAACAATAACAATAACAATAACAATAACAATAACAATAACAATAACAATAACAATAACAATAACAATAACAATAACAATAACAATAACAATAACAATAACAATAACAATAACAATAACAATAACAATAACAATAACAATAACAATAACAATAACAATAACAATAACAATAACAATAACAATAACAATAACAATAACAATAACAATAACAATAACAATAACAATAACAATAACAATAACAATAACAATAACAATAACAATAACAATAACAATAACAATAACAATAACAATAACAATAACAATAACAATAACAATAACAATAACAATAACAATAACAATAACAATAACAATAACAATAACAATAACAATAACAATAACAATAACAATAACAATAACAATAACAATAACAATAACAATAACAATAACAATAACAATAACAATAACAATAACAATAACAATAACAATAACAATAACAATAACAATAACAATAACAATAACAATAACAATAACAATAACAATAACAATAACAATAACAATAACAATAACAATAACAATAACAATAACAATAACAATAACAATAACAATAACAATAACAATAACAATAACAATAACAATAACAATAACAATAACAATAACAATAACAATAACAATAACAATAACAATAACAATAACAATAACAATAACAATAACAATAACAATAACAATAACAATAACAATAACAATAACAATAACAATAACAATAACAATAACAATAACAATAACAATAACAATAACAATAACAATAACAATAACAATAACAATAACAATAACAATAACAATAACAATAACAATAACAATAACAATAACAATAACAATAACAATAACAATAACAATAACAATAACAATAACAATAACAATAACAATAACAATAACAATAACAATAACAATAACAATAACAATAACAATAACAATAACAATAACAATAACAATAACAATAACAATAACAATAACAATAACAATAACAATAACAATAACAATAACAATAACAATAACAATAACAATAACAATAACAATAACAATAACAATAACAATAACAATAACAATAACAATAACAATAACAATAACAATAACAATAACAATAACAATAACAATAACAATAACAATAACAATAACAATAACAATAACAATAACAATAACAATAACAATAACAATAACAATAACAATAACAATAACAATAACAATAACAATAACAATAACAATAACAATAACAATAACAATAACAATAACAATAACAATAACAATAACAATAACAATAACAATAACAATAACAATAACAATAACAA
Organism: Ontholestes murinus; assembly: GCA_963969525.1. Lineage (NCBI taxonomy): Eukaryota > Metazoa > Arthropoda > Insecta > Coleoptera > Staphylinidae > Ontholestes > Ontholestes murinus. The sequence continues at coordinate 4,436 of CAXAKX010001399.1, read as the reverse complement.
TAACAATAACAATAACAATAACAATAACAATAACAATAACAATAACAATAACAATAACAATAACAATAACAATAACAATAACAATAACAATAACAATAACAATAACAATAACAATAACAATAACAATAACAATAACAATAACAATAACAATAACAATAACAATAACAATAACAATAACAATAACAATAACAATAACAATAACAATAACAATAACAATAACAATAACAATAACAATAACAATAACAATAACAATAATAATAACAATAACAATAACAATAATGGGATCGAGTGGTTCTGTCCACAGGGGGGCGTGTAGCGTCTTATAGGTTCCCTAGCCGGGGCTAGCTTGCTAGCCCTGGTTAGGTGTCACCCTAGCTTCTCCGCCCCCAAGACCGGCATGCTTACCATCATTGGTATAACCTACCTGAGGTGATCCTGTTTCTGCAGAACATGCCGGATCTAGAGGAGTAAACCTCGACTAAAAATCCGTAATCCAAGGTGTCAATCGTACCGTGCCGAGGGATGGATGGCCACGCGTCAGTTGGTCTCATACGGTGTCCTCCGGATACCTGGCGAACTCCGGTTGCATTTAGCCTTGCTGCAGTATGGGAGCACTGCTGCAGTCGACTTTTATTTCTGCCCTACTCGTGGGAACCACATGGGAACCGTAATCAAAAATAAATCAGAGGAGTCAACCTCTATAAAAAATGACGCGGCGTCTGGGAACGCGCAGAGTTCCCGAATTATTAATGAAAAAACGGCGGCACCTTTGCCACGTTTTTTTATTGTTAAAAGGAGTGACGGAGTTAATTTTGATAAAGTGAGTCCTTTTGCGATATCAAAGTTCGTGCAGCAGTATATAGGGAAGGTAGAATCAATGAGGAAAATTAGAGAAGGGCTTATGATCGAAGTTTCATCTGATAAACAATCAATTAAAATGTTAAAACTTGCTAAGTTCTTAGACTACGAGGTGAACGTATCTGTGCATAAGTCTCTAAATTATTCTAAAGGTATAATTTATTGCAGAGATCTTGTAAACTGCACAGATGAAGAAATATTAGAAAATTTAAGGGAACAAAATGTCATCGAAATACGCAGGATCAAAACGAAACGTGATGACCAACTTATTAACACTCCATCTGTGGTGTTAACTTTTAATTCATCGGTTCTGCCTAAAAAGGTAAATGTCGCTTTTTATCATTTGGAAGTTCGTCAGTATATTCCAAGTGTGATGCGGTGTTTCAGATGTCAAAGAATTGGACACACATCATCCAGGTGCGAAAACCCAGCGATATGTTCCTGCGGAAAACCCATCCACGAAGGCACAGAATGCGTTGAACCGTTTACGTGTGTTAACTGCGGTGGCAACCATTCTGCGAGGTATAGGGAATGTCCAGCAATTATACTAGAAAAATCCATACAAGAACTTCGTACAAAGGAAAAAATTAGTTACTTTGAAGCTAAAAGAAAGCTGACACCTCCAAAATCGCCTAAAGAAAATGTTTCTTTTGCACAAGCCACTATGAAACGCTCGAACGCAGAACAAGCTATTCACGACCTCAGTCCTTTAATAGCAAAGCTAGTCGAGGAAACGATAAAGAAAACTCTAGGTAATCTGATTGGAAACAAAAGTGGAACCATGTATATAAAAAATACAGTTACCAACGCAGTTACAAAAACTGCAAAACAGGTAACACCTTCTCCTGTAGCTTTGTCAACCGAAGCTACATCTCTCTTCTCCAATGTGGAGAAGAGATACCCTATTCCAGCGCCCGAAAATGCGGACGCTGGAAACAAATTCAAGACTCCCTTGGAGGAAGGGAGAAGCCCGTCAATTAAAAGGCAACAATCACTCTCCGAGTCGGAGGGTGAAAAACAAGCTTTAACCCGACAGGCAAAGCGGCCTGTTGGATGGCCCAAAGGGAAGGCCAGAAAAGTCAAGGCTAATACCTCTGAGTCGGATAACAGACCAGAGAATTTGGACTCCGGTTCTCAACACCGGAAAATGTCATTCTAATTTATTTGTAAAATTTGTGTAATGTCTATTATTAAGTTTTGTTAATCGCATTGTTGTATCTGTACTAATTTTTATTCATTTTAAAAGAGTTGGAACAAATAGTCCAGTGGAATTGCCGTGGTTGCATATCGCATATCGGCGAACTGAAGATCATTCTGCGCAAATACAATCCTTTCTGTGTATGCCTACAGGAAACCCTCTTTAGACCTGACCAGGAGTTCTCATTACGGGGCTACAGCATCCTTAGGGAAGATGTAGCCCCACGCCATCGATCAAGGGGGGGAGTAGGTATACTAATACGGGAAGGATGTATTTATACGCAAATACCATTAAGAACGGATCTTCAGACCGTAGCATGTGTGATCAAATCGCCGATAGTTCTCACGATATGCAACGTTTACCTCCCAGATGGCAACTGGGAGCGTAACCAGATAGTCGATCTGATAAGGCAATTACCTGGACCATATCTATTGCTGGGAGACTTTAATGCACACAGTCCGTTATGGGGTTCCTCCCGTCTCGATATCAGAGGCTCGTATATCGAAGACGTGCTTGATATTACGGGAGGGATACTCTTAAATAACGGACTACCGACGCATTTTAACGTTTTTAATGGTGCATTCTCAGCAATAGATTTAGCAATATCTTCGCCCACTCTCGCCACGCGTCTTCAGTGGCAGGCCCTCGATGATTTACATGGAAGTGATCACTTTCCGATCATCTTGTCCACTAATATTCCGAGGGCCATACAACGCAGACCCAGGCGCTGGCGCCTGGATCTAGCAGAGTGGGAAAAGTTTCGGAACAAAGTCACGTTTCCCGTAAACTCAGAAGATATTAGTTCCACTCTTTCTAATATGAATCTCAGCATTACTCAAGCAGCAGAAAAGTCTATACCACGTACCTCTGGCTCGACTAGTAAATCCTCCGTCCCGTGGTGGAACGTTGAGGTCAGTCGAGTTATCGCAGAGAAGAAAATCTTATCGTTTTTAAACGAAAGCGGGCCGTCGCCCGCCGCAAGATTTTAGAGTCGAAAAACGACTCTTGGAAGAACTACGTGAATTCAATGAAGAGTGACACGTCAGTCACGGAAGTCTGGAGAAAAGTACAAGCTATCCGCGGACAAAGACTACCGTCCATCATAGGCCTTTGTGATGGAGGCAACACAATCACGGAGCCTCGTGATGTAGCGGAGGCATTAGCTGTACATTTCTCCAGCGCCAGTAGTTCTTCCAATTATAATCCCGAATTCTTGCGTAGGAAAGGTGAACTAGAAGCTCCACTAGACTTTAACACAGATTCGGATCTTAATTACAATCATCCATTTTCAATGGATGAGTTCGAGGAGGCACTTAGGTTTAGAAATGACTCCTCTCCTGGCCCGGATAATATCCCCTACAAAATGATAGAAAATCTGCCACACGAATCAAAAACCCATATCCTGTCCCTGTTTAATTGGATATGGGAGAAAGGGGAATATCCGGAGCAATGGAGAGAAGCAATTATTGTGCCTCTTCTCAAAACTGGAAAAGATCCGAATCGTGCTTCTAGTTATCGCCCGGTTTCGTTGACTTGCTGCTTGAGTAAAATTCTTGAAAAAATGGTCAATAGCCGACTGGTATGGATTCTCGAGTCGCGAGAACTCATCGTACCCTACCAGTCTGGATTTAGGAAACGTCATTCCACTATTGACCATCTGGTCCGTTTAGAGAATGCCATTCAAAACGCTTTTCTAGAGAGAAAACACCTACACCTAGTCGCGGTGTTTTTCGATCTAGAAAAAGCCTATGATATGACATGGCGTCATGGCATTCTTAGGAAGTTGCATCGGTGGGGACTGAGAGGCCGTCTGCCTTTATTCATCCAGTCCTTTTTGTCGCACCGGAGTTTTCGAGTACGTGTAGGAGATTCTGTCTCCTCTCTCCACGTACAAGAAAACGGCATACCGCAGGGCTCTACCATTAGCGTAACCCTTTTCTCTATTGCGGTAAATGATATTGCAACTTCCGTTAGTACCCCAGTGAATACGTGCCTGTATGTCGACGACCTCGCAATCTACATGGCCGGAGATACCATCCCGGCTATATGTAGAGAGCTGCAGAGGAACATTGATAACATCGTTCGAGACGCTGGCTCGTGTGGTTTTCGGTTTTCAGAGACAAAGATGGCTTGTGTCCATTTTTGTCGTCTGAGAAAGCCACACAGGGAGCCTAGTCTAAATATTAATGGTTCTGTTATTCAATGTGTCGACAGTTATCGATTTCTAGGACTAATTTTCGACAGGACTCTGTCATTCCGTCCCCACATTAATGACCTTGCTACAAGGTGTAAGAAGGCACTTAATCTAATTAGGTGCCTTTCTAACATTAATTGGGGTGCGAGCAGAGAGGTCTTGCTGCGGCTGTATCAGGCTCTGGTT
>CAXAKX010001398.1:0-36670 GCA_963969525.1 Ontholestes murinus | reverse complement strand
AATGAACCCATGAATTAATTTAAACAATAACGACGTATTAATAAATATTCTTATTTCATCCAATGATTTAATATTCAGCACGGCCAACATCCAACTATGTCTAAAATCTGTGTTAATATTACTCAATCAAAATGACATTAATTTTAAGGTGACCATACTGGTGAAACATATTCTAAATGAGGCATAACAAGTGCTAAGTAAAGTGATTTTATTCTAGAAGTTTTGAAAGAATTGGAGAATCTGCTAATGAAACATAATATTTTCAGAGATTTCTTGAAAACGTGAGAAATGTGTTTGTTAAAATTTAGCTAATATCACTCCCAAATCATTTATCTTTGAGGAATGCGATAATACATACAATGCACAAACAATTTCTTAAATTTAAATCAAGCTCATTCTCTCGACTCCACAACGTAACATTATTTAGGTCATCTTGAAGTGCCAACTGATCTTCAGCCGTATTAATGCTAGTGTACAATTTTAAATTATCGGCAGACAGGAGGAAATTACTCTTTTTTTAAATTTAAACCAATATCATTGATAAAAAGTAGGAATAAACTAGGTCCATAATGTTAACCCTGTGGTACCCCTGATGATATTTTAATATAATTAAACAGATAGTTTCCGATGCGCACACGTAGTAAATCTATGTTTTTCATCGATAAATAGTTGCGAACAGGTCCATTTAAGCTGTTCCGAAATTAATAAATAATTTTAGTTTGACAGATTGAATTGCCATACCTCCCTAGTTAGCAATATTAGATCTACAACCACTTTTGAATATTGTAACAATAAAGCTATCTTTCCAACAGTTCGAAAAAATGCCAGTTGTTAATCAATTTAAAAAAAAATGTATAAATTGGTTTACTCAATGTGTAAATTTTTAGGAAGTATACGGGGATACCATAAGGGTCCGCATTACATGAAACAGGTAATGATAATATGGTGTTAAATGCATCTGTAAGGGTAACATTGAAATTAGGAATATCAACTGATTTATTACAATGCTGATCAGGCAGCAAAATGCATTGCAAATAAATCGATACTAGCAGCTATTTATCACTAACTTCATTTCCTAGGAACATTTGGTTGGGGTACCCAGTAGTTTTACGTCAATCATTTACGTAGTTCCAGAATTTATTAGAATTACTATTAATTTGCTGTTCTATTCGACTAATGTAACTATTGTAAAGTGTATTATTAAGTTAAATTGCCGACGCAAAGTTTCAAATAACTCATAGTGTGAAAGTAAACCAGTACTCTTATATTTGGCATGCGCAGATTTTTTTAATTTTGTCAATTTAATTAAATTATGCTAAACCATTTTGGGTAACTAGATGATTTTGAGAACTTAATAGGTACGTATACAACAAACAAGGAATATATAATGTTATTAAAGTTTGAAACACAGACGTCAACACTATCACTAACAAAAACCATATCCCAATCCACAGCTAAGCTGTCATTAATTGCTGTATAACCAATTACTATTCACACAAGAAAATTCCAAATGGGTCATTGGCAAATTTAGACAATACGGAATGTGGTGAGCACTAGAATTACACAACTTGTCACTAGCGGGGTTTATACCTATACCTGGAATATTTGTAAACACAAGATTTAAAAATACTCCTCTCGGATTCAGTGCCTGATTGACTTGATGGAGCTGATAAAAGTTAAGACCATTAGCCATAACTCAGCACTTTGGATCCCAAAATATCCCAAACAGCGTTTGGAAAATTGTAGTCACCATACAAAATTAACTCGCACTGTGGATTACTGTTAGCGACATTTTCAATTTCTTCCGCATGCATTATGTAGTGGAAAAGGTTTGAAGCAGGTGGGACATATGTTGACCCAATTATAAATTTATTATTGATTTTAATAAATAGTTCTTGGATGCTTTCGTGAGCACTAGAATTACACAACTTGTCACTAGCGGGGTTTATACCTATACCTGGAATATTTGTAAACACAAGATTTAAAAATACTCCTCTCGGATTCAGTGCCTGATTGACTTGATGGAGCTGATAAAAGTTAAGACCATTAGCCATAACTCAGCACTTTGGATCCCAAAATATCCCAAACAGCGTTTGGAAAATTGTAGTCACCATACAAAATTAACTCGCACTGTGGATTACTGTTAGCGACATTTTCAATTTCTTCCGCATGCATTATGTAGTGGAAAAGGTTTGAAGCAGGTGGGACATATGTTGACCCAATTATCAATTTATTATTGATTTTAATAAATAGTTCTTGGATGCTTTCGTTGCACTCAAACTTCTCACTTTTCAAATTATTTTTCACAGCAATAAGTACCCACCACCACTATTTTTGAAGCTGTTTTCAAGATATCTATTCAATCTATATATTTTGTGACTAGTAAGTAAGTTCAACGTTATCAATTGAATCATCTAACCAAGTTTTTAATTGTGACAGGAGTAATATTTTGAGTGGCTTGAAGAATTTTTAATCTGAGGTCATCCACGTGGATAGTATAAATCAGGCGTCGGCAACCTATGGCACGCGTGCCAGGCTTGGCACGCGATGGGGTTCTGGATGGCACTCTACAAAGTAATCAGGGAAATCGCGAAAATATCGAGACGAAGTGATTTTTAAATAAGAGAGAATGTTTAATTATAATTATTTATCTAACGTGGCTCGCTAATGTCACGAAAATCTGCGCGAAAGGTGAGTGAGAGCGCATTCGGAGTAAAAGGGATGAAACATGCGCAGCGCCGACTAGTTATCGAAGCGGACTTCACGAATGTTCAAGCTGGAATGACATTCGCCCCTTTCTTTCTCGTTTTGCTACTGCGCACCATTTGCCTGTAATACCAGTTAAACTTACATTTCGTTTAATACTGGTCGTTACTTTCCGTTCTAACTTTTTTGTGAAGACTTGTATCTTATTGGTTTAATATTTGTTATAATTCATCCATATTTAATCAAATGGAGGGTAAGAAACAAAAACTAAATGTTCGCGGTTTTCAAGACTATTGGACGAATGAATATGGAATTATACAACAAAAGGATCGTGTTGTATGTACGATATGCCGCGAAGGTGTAGTATGCCGCACGTCAAGTGTACAAAGACATTTCCAAACCAAACATCAGTCCACATTTAATAGCAACGATGAGAAATGTAAAACTATAAAGAGAGCAGTTTCTGGTTATAAGAAACAACTAACTTTTTTGTGGAATAACTGGAACGAAGGCTAAAGCGACAGAATGCAGCTTCGCAATTGCTCATTGCATAGCTGCCAAAGGCAAACCCTTTACAGATGGGGAATATATAAAGGAAATCTTTATAAAAAGTGCTGAAAAGTTGTTTAGTGATTTACCTAACCAACAAACCATATTATCCCGAATTCGAGAAAGCCGGTATTTCTCGAATTCGGGATAATCTGCGCGAACAATTGAAAGAAGAATAACTGAAATGGCAGACAATGTAACAACAAAGCAGAATTCTGGATTACAAGAAGCTGTTTCATTTAGCGTCGCTGTTCATGAAAGTACCGATATAAATGATATTGCGCGGCTTGCAGTATTTGCACGGTATTGTGATAAAGGTCAAGTTTATAAAGAATTGTGCAATTTGATTCCTCTGTCTGGGACAACTAAGGGGCAGGATATTCTTGCTTCATTCATAAATTATTTTGACAGCAAGAACATTAATATCTTAACTACTGACGGCGCACCTGCAATGATTGGCAAGGATAGAGGATTTGTCAAACTTCTTGAAAATCATATTGGACATAAAATATTGAACTTCCATTGTATAATACACCAGGAAAGTTTAGTTGCCAAAATTTCGTCACAGCGCTTAATTCCTGTAATGAACACTGTTGTTAAAATAGTTAATTTCATAGTGCCTCGCTCTTCATTGACACACAGGCAATTTAAATCTCTTTTAGAAGAAATGGAAAGTGAATATGTTGACCTCCCCTTATACAGCCATATTCATTGGCTTAGTCGAGTCACAAACTTATTCAAGACATTGAAAGAGTTTTTGTCATGTCTGGAACACATTAAAGTTTTTCTTAATGAAAAGGAACAACATTTCCCCGAATTGAACGATAAAGAATGGTTATGCAAATTGATGTTTCTGACTGATATAACGAAACATCTCAATGAACTAAACTTAAGATTGCAAGGAAAGCGCCAAACTTTTTGAATATTGGACAGGATTTGCTACAAAATTAAATATATTTTTATGTGATATTAATACTAGTACCTACAAATACTTCCCAAATGTTAAAGCGCTTGCACATAAATCGACAAAGATGAACTTAAAACCTACGTTGAAGCACTTAAAGATGAATTTTCCAGAAGATGCAAAAACTTTGAAGCTTATGTGCCTATATTTTCCTTCCTCATAAAACCAGATTTAATAGATCCATTAATAATACCGTTTGATTTTTTTGAGTGGATGAATGTTAATAATTTTGAAATGGAACTTATCGAACTAATATCTTCAGAATTATGGAAAACAAAATTTAAGGAATTACGAAAAAATCTGGAAGATGACTCTATGGAAAAATCGACTGCTATATTAAATTGTTGGATGTCATTGCCGGAAAGATTTAATTGTTTAAAGAAAATTGCATGTGCTCTCCTTTCCGCTTTTGGTTCCACATATCTCTGTGAACAAATTTTTTCTCACATGAAACATATTTTGAGTCCACAAAGAAGTCGTTTAACAACTGAACATTCAGAATCTTGTGTCAAATTAAAAGTCACAAATTATACCCCTGATATTGAAATAATAAGCAAATATGTGCAGGGACAAGGTTCGCATTAAAAAAATTTAATTTATGTTAGAATTTTATGTAATTGTTTTAATAAATATGTTTAAAAGATAAATTTGGTATAAAATTCTTCTCCTTTAGAACCCCATTATATAATTTAGAATTAAGGCGGCACCCTGAATCATATTGGTAGAGTGGCTTGGTACACCACAGCTAAAAGGTTGCCGACCCCTGGTATAAATTGTTTGCTTTATGTGACCCCGGAGATTTTGGTAGCCCTTTTATGTCCCTTTGGGGCTAATAATGTGTCGAAGAAATATTTGATTTAAATATTCCTTAGCCGAACATCCGTCGTGGCGATACAAGATGTGGGCCATATCAATATTCTGTAAGCCTTGTACTGCTGGTATCACTTGGTTCTCAAGCAGAGCAGTTCTAAATAATTTTGGCTATTTAGATACCCTTCAATAAAAAATGGTCCTATGAATAAGTTCCTCAGAATGCCGGTCCAAACGTTAAATTTTTGGGGGTACTGAGTTCTTTAATTTATTCTTCGGTGTTTGTTTTCCTGGGACCAGTATCTTACTACCAAAGGATTATGATGATCATGTAACGAGAAAGTCGGTTCGTCACTAAACAGAATATTTTGAAGAAATTTGTTTACACCATCATATCTTCACAAAATTCCATTCGATGACCATGGTCATTCGCGAAAACCTCTTGTGCTGTTTTACCTTTGAAAGACAGAACTATTCCTATTAAGTAGTCTATCATCCACTTATGATTTTCTGCCATGAATTTATTGATTTTCTGCAAGAGTTCTTGTTGACAGCGAGTCATTTTGTGCTATCATTTTATAAACGATAATTCTTGCATTTCAGCTACTACACTTTGAGGCATCCGTTCCTTTAAGCACGTACATTGTGGATTTACAGAACCAGTTTCCTCGAACAAATGTATAACATGGTAGACCAAACTAGTGTTTACTGTCTCATTGTATGCCAAAACAAAAAAATATTTGCGATTTCGTTCATGCTATGATCACCATAAAAACAATTTAACAATTTGAGTTTTCTGTTAAATTGTTAACGTTTTGAATAATAATCGAAATACAATACAAATACACTACATTACTAATATTCAAAGAAGAAGACAGCGTGTAGATTGAGTAACTAGTTTAGTACAGCGAATGTTTGCTAATACTTAATTTATACAATAATTAATTCGAAAAATTCAGTTTTACATAAAGATAATGATAAAACGATAAAACTCGGGTCATGTCGTGTTGTTTATAGGTGCATTGATGTGAAGTGTGAGATATGAAAAATTGCAAATAAAATGCTGAAGTTCGTTACAATAACTAAAAGTGGCTGAAATATAAGTTCAGCTAAAATAACGGGATTTGAATATGAGCGGCAAGAAACGTGTTTTATAACAGAGACTTGCATTGCAAGAAGAAGGCCATGATTCAGATAGACTTTTGTTTGATATCGAAGGCGGCACAGCATCAATTATGAGAAACCTTGGAATGTAATTGAACCACACACGTGTTCGAATCAGCTGTCAAAAATTGCTATTTTGTAAGTGATATTACCGTCGTAAAATTATATTTTTCATTATATATGTCACCAGACGTAAGTGTAGTGCTAATGTGTTAGTGTATTCTCCCGATATTTTTTCATGTTGTTGGATTATTAGGTAACAGCCGTACTAATAGTCGCGAATTAATTCTCGAACTGAAAAATCCTGAATTATTTTTAGTGACATTTAATTATTACTGGTTTTACGTTGGCACGATACGTGAACTTTTTAGTGACATTTAATTATTACTGGTTTTACGTTGGCAGAATTGTCATGTTCTGTCAGTTGAAGAGCGCCATTTATTAAATTACCAATATAGTAAGTACAATTAATACTTATTTTTAATGGAAATGGTACATAATAATGGTAATTCATTTTACAGAAATGGATAAAGGTAAAATTATAATAACAATATATTAACTATAATGAATTATAAAAATATCTGTTGACAAGTAAGAAATTGACAGTTCGCGAATAATCTCGAAATAATCTTGCGTCGCGCGGGATTATTGAATTGACGTATATTTTTAAAAATAATCCGAAATAAAGGAATAATCCTTAAACTCGAATTAATTCGCGACTATTAGTACGGCTGTAAATGTAAATCTATAATCCACGCCTAACCTCACAATTACTTATTTTTGTTACAAGTTAACGCTTGTGCCGCCATCTCATTTATTTGAATTCCAGTGTGCATGCACGTACACTTGCATCCATGTCGCTGCTTGGGCAGTGTGAAACGGGTCTGAATAGTAAACTGGCAGCTCGAATTCGATACTCATCACCCACCTTTATTTTTTTATGCTCTTCCTTTTTTATTTCTTTCTCTATGTTCTCTCTCTCTATTAGTGTTACTATTGAATTTCGCTACATTATTGTTATTTTTATGATATTATTGTATAATTATTTTTATGTTATTAATATATGTGTATTTCTAATTCTTAACTGACTACCAATTTCACTAACTTAATCCTTTAGCGTGGTCTACCTGTCTTGTCGTGTAAAAGTCCTCACAACAGGCCCTGTGAGGTGAAGTGTGTGTCCCTGTCTCATTGCCTCGTGTTTTAACGCAACTTTATATTTAAATCAGTAATCATCCTCACTCAAGAATGAGCCAGGATACTCACTGTAAAAAATGTAAAAAGGTAGTTAGTGACTTTGTTCAATGTTGTAAATGCAAGTCAGTCTTTCATAATAGCTGTGCCGCACTGCTGAAATATTTGATTTGCACCAATGAAGAAGTTATCTACTGCAACAAGCATACTAGAGCAGCCAGTTCCAGTAGTACTTGTGATGATTCGATTTTGCCTGACACCTTGTCCATAGCACCCACTGCTAGTGGATACAATATTTTATCTGATCTTGTAAATACAGTTAAAGAGCTCAGAGAGCCCGTTAGACATTTAACAATTAAATGTGATAGGTTAGCTGAGACTAACATCCAGTTTACTGCCCTAATATCTGACATGACTAAATTAAAAAATTATCAGTTCTTACAAGATGAATTATTTACTCTTAAAAATAGTCTAACCCAATCAGAAGACAAGATAAATGGGCCTAAGGTGGACTTAAATCTAAATATACTTGGCGAAATTGATGACCGCACAAGGAGGGAAAATAACGTCATCTATTTAATTTACCTGAACATCCCTCTAATGACAACCTAAACGACATTGATGAAGTAACTTCACTACTGCTTTCGCTTGATAGTTCAGTATCTGTCAGGAAGGTATTCAGATTGGGAAAAGTCGGTGATAGGCCACGTCCTATTAAAATCGTCCTGGACCAACGATGTAAAGCAACAATGTTACTTAAGAATAAAAGTAAGCTTGATAATAACCTTAAACTGAAACATGATTTAACGCCGATGCAGCGTGAGGAATTTAAAGTTGCGTTGGCGGAACTTAAACGACGTGAATCATGTGGTGATAAACTCTTTATTAAATACGTTAATAACACCCCGAAGATATTCAAAAAAATTATCAAAGAAAAAAACTAGATTCTACCCAACACTCACGTAGCATTCATGTACTTTATCAAAATGTTCGAGGACTAAATACTAAATTTGTAGACGTACAGAACAACGTGCTTAACAATGATTTCGATATTTACTTTTTAACTGAAATGTGGTTGCACAGTGGTGTTAACAGTTATGAATTCTTCCCACATGAATTTGATGTCTATCGGCATGATCGTGCTAGCTCCATTGGTGGCGGTGCATTAATTGCTGTTCATTGGCGGTTCTCTTCTGAGCTCATCAACCATAATTTTCCATACTCTTTTACACGCAACTTACTGCTGTTAAGCTTAAACTACAATATAAATAGCTAGTATTAATCTGTGTCTATATTAAACTTAATGCTCCAGTTAATGAATACTCTCGTGTATTTGAATTAATTGAAAATGAGTTCCGCGGTAAGCAAATACTCATAATGGGTGACTTCAACATTCCCAAATATCATGCTGGTAACAACACAACTTCTTTGGAGACTTTGCATGCTTTTATTAATTGCAACGATTTATCCCAGCATAACAACATCTTAAATGATAATGGAAAAATTCTGGATCTTGTTATTTCTTCAACAAATTTAGTTAAGAGTGTTGAGCGCTGGAACTTTCCCTTAGTTAAGGAAGACTCTCGCCACCCTACGCTTAGCATCTCTGTTTATATATATATATATATATATATATATATATATATATATATATATATATATATATATATATATATATATAAGAAGCTTTACCAACAGTTTGATAAGCATGTACCTACATATCCTGCAAGTTGTAAATCGTATGACAAACCTCCTTGGTTTAGGCGCTCAATTAAAATTAAACTTGCAAAAAGGACAGAGCTCGTAAAAAATATCTCGGAAGGAGAGTGATAAATGTGTTTTTCAAGACCTACGAAGATCCTGCAATAATGACATAGCTCTTGCTCACTTAAATTACACTGCTCAGGTTGAGAAGAACCTCAGTAACTCTCCACAACTTCTCTATATTCTCTAATATTTTAACCATAAAAAGGCCTCGACTCGGATTCCAGGTGTCATGACACTAGATGACACAGAGTTATCCAACTGTAATGATGTAGTTGATGGTTTTGCTAATTATTTTAGTGAATCGTTTGCTCCAAGCTCATTATCTGCCAATGTGAATGTGAATAAACTCAGTCATCTAGCCAATGTCAACAGAACTCCCAGATTAACATTGAAGTTTATTGAAGTGAAAATCTTTGCATAGGACTGAAATGAGCTGGGGGGCACGTTTTTTTAATCAAACTATCAGCAACATTGGTAAAATAATCATTGAACGTTTGCATCAATAACACAAGTTTTATCGCTTGGATTTGCCCTACTAGAATTAATTAGAGACCACAAAGCCTTCGGATTCTTTGCAGATTTATTTATATCTTTAGCGTTAGATTGTATTTAGCAGTCTTTAAATCTGACTTATATTTTTTCTTATATGAGAGATAATCAAGTTTCATTTCGGGATACTAGACAGACCTCATACATACAATTTAAATTAAATTAAATTGTACGTAATTGATCATTAAACCAATTTATATTGTGTTTACTACTCCAGTTTACATATTTTTCTTTAAAGCATTTATCTAAATGCTATTGAATAATTATTAAAAAGTAATTGAACTTTTTTGAAATTGGAATTTCGGGATTACAGATAAATGTTCATTCAGTTTCATCGAATGCATTGAAAAGTTTTGCATGCCCGTTAGTTGTTATAGTTCTTAATTTTATTTTATCGTGCTTTTTTATGTTTAGATCAATATTACATGAACATGGTCCGAGGGACCGACGTTAACTGGTTGGCTACATAGTTGTTCATGATTTAAGTTCGAAAATACATTGTCCAGACAATGTCCGTAACGAGTCCACACGACTGATCAGACCATACGTCTTAAATAAGTCGCACAGTGTAATAGCCCTGTGGTCATTCGTGATAAACTACATTAAAGTCTCTACCAATGAGTACATTTTTCTTCGTATCAAGGAGAATAATCTCCTGGGGAACGAAAAGGAACTTCAGATCATTGATTTGAAGGACCTACCGGAACCCAGGAGAGTACTAACGTGGGCTCCAGGACCACCTTCCTCAAAAGAATATCGGTGCAGAACAACGTAAGAACCGATACCTGGAGAGTAGTTAACCAAAAACCGGACCCAAGGGAACTCAGTAGATCATACTGATGGACAAAGTCTCTTGGGTGAATGTGAGCGAAAGGAAGAAGTTGCACTTCGGCCTTTCAACCAACACGCTCAGGGCGCTGGTGGCAAAAACCGTCGGCAGACCTGAGGAGACCAAAGAGGTAGCAATAGAAGGAATTCCAGTGCCTGGAGAGGGAGCAATGAACGACAGTCCGTCGCCCGAATCACCGAAGGGTAAGTAATGTTCAAATTACCACAGATTAATATACACCACTGTAAGTCGGCATCTGCTGCCCTTAATGCATATATCCTAAGAGAAAATATTGACATTGCACTTGTACAAGAGCCATGGCTTCACAAGGGAATAGTAAAGGGGTTAAACATATATATCCTGTCATGCTATAAAATGGGATAGCAACGCAGATATCCTCGGAGCAAGCCTTGCCTTTTCATACATCCCAATCATTTATTTTAAAACTACTAGAAAAACTAGTAGACACGCACTTACGGGAAGGAGTTTTAAAGGACTCACCACTACACCGTCAACAATATGCCTACCAAGCGGGAAAGTCATGCGAGCTAGCAATCCACCAGCTAGTGAGCAGAAGCGAAAGGACCCTACAATGCAAAGACGTTGGGTTAGGGGCCTTTCTGGATATTGAAGGGGCGTTTGACAACACAACCTTCAACTCCATAGCAAAAGCAATGGAGAAAAGAGGAATTAACCCGCAAGTTCGACAATAGCTAAACAAGATGCTCAGAAGTTGGACGGTGACAACTACCCTATATGGAAAAACAGCAGAAGCGTTAGTCGCTGGCGGGTGCCCGCAAGGAGGTGTTCTCTCGCCGCTCTTATGGTGCCTCGTCATGGACGACCTTCTGCTGCTACTCGAATGCCAGGGCATATATGCACTAGGGTATGCAGATGATCTGACCATTCTAGTAAGCGGGAAGTTTGGGACCACTGTATCAAACTTGATGCAGAAGGCACTAAATACCGTAGAAAGATGGAGCAGGAATACTGTTAAGGTTAACTGTAAACCCGGTCAAAACGGCAATCGTCCCTTTTACTAGAAGACGACAAACCAATGACATAAAATCAAAATCCAATAAAAAATGAAGTAAAATATTTAGGGGTCATACTTGTTACCAAATTGAACTTCCACCTAGAGAGCATCAACAAAAAGGCCAGGAGAGGACTTTTGCGACCCGAAAAATGGTAGGACGCATATGGGGATTGAGACCCAGTATGACCAAATGGCTATACGCTGTGATCATAATATCTATAGTGACATATGCGGCGCTCGTTTGGGGAGAAAAGACCCAAACCAAAAGTGCAGCAGTAAAACTCGAAAGAGTTTAAAGACAGGCGTATCTGCTGATCACTGGGACAATGAGGACAACGCCCATGGCAGCCATGGAACATATATTATCGCTAACACCACTACATCTTAAATATGGAGCCATCAAGACCGGAAACATTTAAAGTACTACAAGAAGAAGAGACACTAAAAATGAGGTCCGATTTCACCAAAATCGTACACCCATCCGGCAAATCCGATCAAATTTAAATTTCGACTTTTATTACAAACGTGCAAAATTTCAAAATTATCATTAACGGTATGCTGGTATTCGATTAAATGATTAGCGTAGGTTAAAGCAGCTTTCCAGACCGCATTCAAGAACATAAAAAATGCTTTCAATTCCAGAAAACTGCGACGGGTGGGGAGCCAAAGGGATGAAACATCATCCACCTAGCATGGACAAAAAAAAAACTAACAATGATAGTAGCAGGCAGGTCACACGATCAACCTGCTGTTAGGAAAAAACAATACATGTGGGTGAGTCCCTGGATTCCCCGCAAAAAACAGTGGCTGCGGGCGGGTCTACAGATCCACCCGTCATTACAAAAGAAGCTGGTCCTCAGAAGCAGCCCCAAAAAGGAAGCGCATTTGTGGAGCCGAGCTAAAGTGCAGAAGGAAGGCCAGGGAGGCATTGGCTGCTGCAAAGACAGCCGAAGCTCCCAACGCCCATTCTGAAAAAGAAGTGCGTCCCCTAGGACAGGTTGGCAACCCAATGCTCTCTCAAAAGTAGGGAGCGACCGGAACAACTACAAGAAGGCTGCCTCTAGGCACCTCCGAGTAGCCATTATAAACCAGAACAATCCCTACATTTCAGGATTGTGCCGAACTCAGGGGAGATACTACATATCACCTGCAATAATGAGCCCGCCCTGAAATGGCTCAAGGGCGAAGTCCCCCGCCTACCACCACTGTGGGAAGGGGCCAAACTGACAGTTATTTAGGTCGATCAGCTGCGAACGCTGACAAAAGCTCCTCTGTGGATTCCAGGGCAACCGGAAGACATAGACTTGGTAAAGAGGCGATTGGCGGCACAAAACTCCGCAATGGAGGTAAAGAGCTGGTGTGTCTTCCACGTCGAAGAGAAGAAGGAACCCTTGGAATGCCTACTTGTCTTCGAGGTAGGGAAAAGAGATGCCAAGTTCATGAAAGAAAAGGGAGGGAGAATTAGTTAAAAATTCTCCACTCTCCCCATAAAACTGGCTAATCTAGCCACAACAAAAACACCTCGGGGGGAGGTTAAGGTAAACCGGGCGGAAGCCAGGAGTGCGCCACCTCCATCCGAGATGAGCCTTCACAGCCGTAAAGGTGATACAGTGTAACTTGCATCATTGTAGGGCGGTCGTGACAAACCTTTGCCGCCACCTCGACACGATGCAGGACATAATAGCCATCATCCAAGAACCATGGATTGTTAAATCCAGGGTTTGTGGATTTGGTAAGTTAAATGGAAATATATTCACACATCCCACAAATAGTAAGCCTAGATCATGTATCTATATACTTAAGCACATTACATCCTATCTTATGCCACAGTTTTCCACCAGTGACATCACAGTGGTAAGGCTGTCAGCAGGAGACGGCAACAAACACCATCCTCGCATCAGTTTACCTTCCTCACGACGCCCCCGCTCCAACCAGGGGACTGGAGCAACTCGTGCTACACTGTGAGATGGAGAAACTACGTCATTGGCTGCGACGCTAACGCACATCATATCATGTGGGGCAGCATGGACACCAACAACAGAGTTGAGCCACTACATGAATTTATCATTTGTAACAATTTAGAAATAAATCGAGGCTCTGAACCCACGTTCGTGACAATTCGGAGCAAAACTGTAATGGACATTACATTGGCGAGACGAGGGGTATCTGAAATAAAATCCACGACTGGCATGTAGCACCGTCGGTTTCAATGTCGGATCATACGTGGATCAAATATACACTAACACATACAACCGGTAAGAAAACACGTTACCTTCGCACCCCGAGACTGATCGACAGGAATGCCTACATAGACAACCTCTAGCGGAGTCTGCGAACCTGTGAAGCTAACTTAATACAGTGGAATACATTAAAGCCTATGTAAATACGTTTCAAAACTCCACTATAAAAGCATACAAGGACTCCTGCCCTGCGAGAAAGGTGGAAAACTCCGGGAACGCCACATCCTGGTGGTGCGGAGAACTCGACCATCTCAGAAGAGCTGTGAGAAAATCCTTTAATAAAGCAACAAAATCAAAACAACAGTCGGACTATAAAAACATCTAACAAGACTATAACAAACTAATAAGACAAAGACAAAGGGCAGCCTTGAGGTCTTTTTATGAGGAGGTTGAAACCCCCTCGGCGGCTGCAAGGCTCAAAGAGATCCTCTCCAAGGATCCCTCACGACAAATAGGTTGCCTAAAACGAGACGATGGAAGTTACTCTTCTAATCTCTCGGAAGCAGCTGAGATTCTTATTAACCCTCATATCCCAGAATGTACGAACACCTCTGATGAAGGTTGGTCAGAATCCATATCCTCAAACCCCTCCAAGGAGGATTGGAAGGCGGCAAATCACCTCACGGAAGGAGTACGTATGACCTGGGCAATCAAAAGCTTCTCACCAATTAAAACGCCAGGCCTGGACGGTATATTCCCAGCCCTTCTCTAGTGGGGGCTGGACATAATATCAGACAACCTAGCCAAAATCTTCGGGACATGTATTGCGCTCAGATACATCCCTCTAGCATAGAGAAAAGTTAAAGTTATCTTCATATCGAAACCTCGTCGTATAAATCATACCGCCCGTTTAGTCATTTCTCCTGAAAACGTTATAGAAATTGTGCGAAAGATTAATTCGCGAGACGGCTTTGACTACGAATCTTATTAACGCTAACCAACTTGCATACACTCAAGGGAGATTAACGGAGTCGGCTCTGCACACTCTTGTATACCAAATCGAAAGATCTCTAGACAACAAAATGTCCACCTTGGGCGTGTTCAATGCCATAGAAGGTCCCTTCGATAAAACGACTTTCAAAAAAAAAATGGAAACTACTCTCTTCTCACATAGTGTAAACCTCACAGTTAGTGGATGGATAAAAAGCATGCTGGAGAATAGGGCAGTCACAGTAAATGTAGGAAACACCACTGTCAGAAAGATCGTTGCTAAAGGCTGCCCACAGAGTGGAGTACTCTCACCACTCCTGTGGAACATTGTTGTTGACAGCCTACTGCGGCGACTTGGCGACATAACGACAATAGCTTCCACACCATAGGATATGCAGATGACATAACATCCTGCTAACAGCTAGATTTGAGACGGTGATATGCAGCTTGATGCAGGAAGCCCTCAAAATAATTAAACACTGGTGCAATGACCAATCTCTGAACATAAACGCGTCAAAGACTGAAATGGTCCTATTCACAAGGAAAGGAAACTAGGTAAGCTAAAGCTTCCTAAGCTCCTCAACACCCGGTTGACATTGTCGTCGGAAGTCAAATACCTGGGAGTGATTCTCGAGCCAAGGTGCTATCTCCTAAGATAGCACCTTGGCTGTACACAGCGGTAGTAAGACCAATGCTAATCTATGGAGCACTGGTCTGGTGGCCCAGAGCCAGGCAGAAAACCTCAACAAAGCAGCTTACTCAGTTGCAAAGGATAGCATGCCTCAACAGGGCCGGGGCAATACAAACAACACTCACTGCAGCAATAGAAGCAATGCTCTGCCTTCCACCTCTCGACTTACGTAGATGGCCACGGCGGCAGCACTGTGCCTAAACTCAGTTGGACTCTTGTACAAAGGAGGCAGGGCTGGTAGACACTGTCACCTCTTATAGTAGGCTGTCAAGAAGACAACCTCCCTTGGAAGGAAGACGGAAAATCTGCCACCTTGCTACGTCTTCAATAGACCCTACAATGTATCGACAAGAAGAGGAACCGGAAGAGTAAAGTGTGGGGAAACCCTCCTAATTTACACCGATGGTTCTAAAACCAAAAGAGGATCCGGAGCGGGTATTTACTCGCAACAAATGGACCTATCACGAGCTTCACCCCTAGAGAACCACACAACTACTCTGCAAGCAGAGATTGTTGGTATCACCTATGGGTCAAAAGAAATCCTGCACCGTGACATCCGTGATAGGAACATGCAAATCCTTACAGACAGTAGGGCAGCAATAATAGCAGTGAGTGGTCACAAGGTCACCTCAAGACTAGTTAAAAAATGTCACAACACCGTGAAACAAGCAGCACAATCAAACAGTATTGAGCTGCGCTGGGTCAAGGAACACATTAGTGAAGAAGGCAAAAATAAGGTAGATGAGCTGGCGCGGGCTGGTTCGGCTCTCAGTGATACCATGGATGTGCCTCCGATCGCGCGAACACTGAAATGCCTAACTGACATCCTCAAAGAAAACACTCTCAAAATACTAAAACAACACCTCAGGATGCAGACTGGCCAAGAAAGCAATGCGCTCACCCAATTTGAAAACAGCTGAATATTATCTGCGACTGTGTCGGGGGTATCTGTGTCTTATCACAGGTATCCTTACGGGTTACTGTCAGCTAAGGAAACACTTATTTACTATGGGTCTGGTGGAAATCCCCATATGTAAAGCATGTGAAGAAAAGGACGAGACAGTCAAGCATGTGTTAACCCGGCGCGGCTCTCGCTTGCCTTAGAGAGTCTATGCTAGGGGAGCTCTGGCCGAACATGGCCAACATTAGGAAAACCCCTCCAAGCGTTGTGCTGTCCTTTGCCAGTCACCTTGGGTGGCTAAATGAGTGATAGAACAAAGGAGGGCTGTCCCAGCCAGGGGGCACAACGGGCCTAGTGAGGCTTAGTTGCTGTGGTCAATAAATTAATCACACTTGGAAAATTCAATCCAGATCCAGAACAGATTTATAAATCTATAATCCGTTTACGATGCGTAATCCCCTGATTTTATCTACCGGACAATACACCTACACATTAATATAAATAGAAATCTTTCATTAATCTGCTTCACTTGTCAATGCCATTAAACCATCGATACTTAAGTCGTGTGTTTTTGTAATAAATGTATACCATGTGTTCCATTTGAAGACGCATCATAGGGAACTCCCATTTCAAATTTTTAATTGCAGTTTGGATCTCGATTATTAAACGAAAATGATCAGAATAAAATTAAGAATGATTCCTTTGCCTACTGAAGTTATATTAGAGGTTTTATTTTTATTTCATCGAAATATAGCTTAAAAATAAATAATAAAATCCTCAAAATAGTAGTTGCTGTGAAAAGTCAGTGTTTGTCATTTAAATTGTATAACCCAGAAACAAATAATTAAATGCAAAATAAGTGCTTACACCACAAAAGGAAACGTTCATGCACAAATTAAATATTGTTGTTGAAACGAGTTAAATAAGTAATTGTGGAGGCTTTCATTTCCTGATACATTTTGATAGTTCAAAATAAATAAACAATTAACTTTGTTGGTATCACAGTAAACTCAAGAGGTACAATTGCCCTAAACAAAATAAGACCCTTTTTAGCATTTCTCATGTATTGTGTACAAAATTTCAAAACCGTATCCAGTTAACTCACAATGATTAGACTATTCAAAATAACGCTTATGTAAAGAATAAACACAAAGGATTATTTGAAGAAATTATAAGAAATAAATCATTATTTTTGAAAAAGAGTTATATCAATTATTTTGCAAATTCTTATTTTTAAATACTTTTGCTCTGTTTCTTTTTTGTGTACCTTACACTTACTTGAAAATGTTAAATTCAAATAATCTTTCACTTGAGCTGCATTATGTGCTGAGCATCCGTCCTGATGAAATAATATTTCAATATAACTTCTGTAATTTGATCCGTGATTTTATTTTGTAATAAATCTAAATACTTTAATTTGCCTTAAATATTACAATCAACTCTATTTTTAATGTTGCAATATGAAGAATTTGTTGAGACCAATGACGATTATTTTGTTCGTTATTTTCAGACACCAAATAAAAAGTACATTTATCTGCAAAACACACGCTATTTAGAAATTTCTGATCAATTCTAATAATTGTTGACTGTTACGGCACTCGAGAGATTTTAAAATTTATACTTAATAAGTCGCAAATATCACGCGAAGAATATCCGCCAAAACTCAATTTGATGATCTGAACTTTTTCTTTTGTAGTGTAAGCACTCAGTTTCAATTGAATTATAATTCAATTCAAATATTACAATAATTATTTTGGCTGACTTTTCATAGCAACTACTATTTGTTCACACATTTTAAGCTATATTTCGATTAAAACTAAAGTTGAAACAAAAATAACACCCCCAAAATAACTTTAATAAGTGTTTAATTTTATTCTGATAATTTGATTAATTCGTTCAATAGTAGAGATACAAATTGCAATTGACAATTTTACATGTCAATTCTCTATATATATATTACATAATTATTAGTGGTAAAAACATAGTTAAAAAGTGCTAGTTTAGTATTTTTCATGAATTAGCACGTAGTAACAGTCGCCACCAACATTTATAATAGGGTTTGATTTTTTTTAAGAAAACTACTCTCACTATTACTACTTGTTATTAATTTGCGTAAATTTTAACACACTCGCAATTTTGACGTGTAATTTCTACTGTCGGTAGCTATATGTTTTTTTGAGAAAAGTCAATTCAGAAATCAAATGTGTGTTATAAATTTTATAATGTTCGTATAATATTTGGGTGTAATTGAAAAACTTTATTTTATGAATTTAAGGAAATTCACATATATTTATTATTAAAATTGTTTAGTCTGATTCAATATTAACATTATTAATGCTATGTTATTGTAATATCCCTCGCCTGTTAACCTATATTAGCACTAATGCTACAATAGATATATCCGCCTTACGTCACAAACTAACGCTTCGAGAAACGAAGCCTAGCGGCTCGTGCTGCAAATTACATCCGCGTGAGTTATTGCCTACATTACCACTCGTTGAATAATACACTCTTAATATATTTATATTATTAAATTATGCTCTAAGTGGGAATATTCCTTAATCCTGAATGTAACACTACAGTGTACTGCAATTTTCTATAGCATTGAATTATACGTATTGGCATCGATGGATTGAGACGACAAGAGTGAGTCATATCAAGTTACCGTTTCCTGAAATAGTAATGCACGCGAAATTATACTAAGCGACATAGAAATCCGAACACCCAGTATAAATCATTATATTTTGATAAAAAAATTAATTTAGGCTTATCCTGGTCAAAAGAAGAACGATTAAAAATTCAGCTGTATCAGATAAAGTTTTCGTTTTTTATTCAACTTATTTATTAGTGCGCAAGGTGAAATTTAACATTTTGGCCGTAGTAACGATTCTAATTAGAGGGATGCATAGTGGCCTGTTCAGAGTCAGAAAACGACATGATGAAAGATGAAATCCACATTTTTTGTCGAAAAGCACGTTTGTCTTACTGTTGGGGTTATGGTATAGGTTGCCATTGCTTATGGCTCTAGGTCACCTATAATTTTCGTTAGAGGCAACATGACCGCACAACCTTACATCGAAGAAATTCTGAAACCTCATTTCCTACCCTAACTTCAGACATTGTCAAATACAACTCACGTTCGTTATATCAATGTATGTATCCGTGCGTCCATGAGGAAGAAGTTAAAGTTCCGACAGCGAGCGATTGTCTATGTATCTAGAGCAGCAGGATAATTAAGATTAGTGTCCTTCGACCAATAATTTTCTCCCCGTAAACTGAGTGCGCATTCGCCACTCGCGCGCCGTAGATATTCCCCCGTTAAGGGCACCCTTAAAATATAGTCCACTGTTGTCTCCGGGCTTTTAACCAAAACACCACCAAACATCGTAATTACATTTTGTTGTTCATTCTACTCGATTGCTTCAATAACGATTTCTGGTTTAATGTGTCATGATGGAAATTAACTTTTCATAGAATAGGAATCGGTGAAGTTAGTAATTGTTTTGAATATGGAGATAAGTTCTAACTCCCTATTCAAAGCAGTTACTAAATTCACCGATCCTCACTCTATGAAAAATCATGTAGAATTAACCAATAACATTGAAAACGTTGTTAATAGTTGCAAATTAGTGTCCTTCGACGTATCTATTATGTTCGCCAAAATTGCCTCAAAAGAATGCATAGAATAGTAATCAAACTTTATAGATTATAATAATGTTAACCCAGAAATAAAGTCAGATTTTTTAGTTTATTAGATACAATCGTAACATATATTTATTTTTCTTTTAATAACAAATTTTATATGCAAAAGGAAGGCCTGGCAATGAGTTCGCCGCAAAGCCGGTTCAAGCCGAAATTTTTATGAATAAACTCACATACGTAATTCTAAACTTCATTATGTGCATAAATTAAAGGAATATTATAATTTTGTATTATATGATAAGAAATAAAATATTTCTACAATGAAAAAAACTCTCCCCTAGGTAAAAATATATGATACTTCATTATAGGAGTAGAAAAACATATTAAATGGTGCTATAGATACGTAGATAACATACTTGCAAGCTTTTGAGGTACAGATAGACAAATTAACAAATTTCTAACCTTCGTTAACTAACTACACCATTCCATTAAGTTTACAGTAGAACTAGAATCTGATAATAAAATTTACATTTTAGACTTAACAAATAATCATAACCAACAATGATTGACAGATGATGACATTTGATATATACAGAAAATCCACTTTCAAAAATGCAATCATCCTGAATTCCTCACGCCATCCATACAAACATAAAATAGTCAGCCTCTATTCAACAATAACCCGTGCATTCAAAAAGTCCAGCACCCATTAAAAAAGAAATTAACATTATATTACTAGCTAACAATGTTTATCCAGCCTCAATAATCTAAAAATTAATAAACAATTTTAAAATATTCCAAATCCGTAAATAAATTTTTGCATCTCCCCCAACCAGAGAAAAGAAACAAATAAATAATTACATACTTTAAAGCCATAAGCAATAAAATTAAGAATACTTCTAAAAAACAAGACGTCAATATAGTTTTTAAGTCAAGCACCATAACATGCAATGTAATATTTAATGCCAAAACCTACATCAAAAAAATGTGTAAGGTATTTATAGTTAAACTTGTCCTGATTGTAGACAAGTGCATTTTGGGTAATCAGGTCGTATTTTTGAAATTTGACTAAAGGAACATCACAGGAAAATTAAAGAAAAATAATTCAACATTCGCAAATCATCTCATAGAATCAAACTATACTTTTAGCAAGATGTACTTTCGGTTAACCATCTCGCCGAAAAAGGAGGTAAGATGGATTTACTGGAAGACCCTGAAATGCATAAAGCGAAATGAATCCCGGAATTTCCGCCATTAACGACCAGGTTTGATATTTATTACCGTGTAGTCGAAACAAGTCACTACAAATAAAGTTTTTGGTATAAAAAGCAGACCAACGAAATGAACGGCTTTAAGATCGAAAAAATTATTTACGTCATGTTATGAACATATTAAAAATAGTATGTTGCAAGATTTTTAACACTTCTGAGTTAAAAAACAAATATTTAAATAGAACGACATATATTAAGAAGCATCTCAAAAGTAAAACACAACAAGGTGTAGAGAAAGGTCTTCTGTTGTAAGAACCTACAACAAAAAAACATTGGAGAAGTAAAATCGGTGGAAATTTTTTATAAATATCTATGTAGAAAAAAAAATTCAAACCCAAAGATTCAACTTAACTGGCATTGAATGGCATTAACTTTAGAATAGTATAGAAGGAAAAGTCATATGATGACTAGAATAATATTGATGTAGGAGACCAGGTTCCAGATTTTTTTAAGTACCATGCGAATGAAAAATGGAGCATCATAAATAATACTAAAACATGTGATTTAGAGCAGTACCATATGAATCAGTATAATGATGTCTCTATAAAAATTACAAATGAAATGGAAGAAAGAGTATTTTATGCCAATGTCAAATAAAATAATAAAATATTCGTCGGAATTAAACTTACACCCACCTCATTAGTATGTTTTTGTATTAGACAATAATGTATATTAGAAGTTTATAGCCAGAAATAATAGAGACAAGATCTCATTTCTAGAATATATATGGAATTAGAGATCAAAACAAGTGGTTTAAGAAATATGGCGAGGTTTCAAATTATCACCTATGCGCTTGTTGAAAGTTGGTAGTCTGTTAGGACGCATTGCTAATTATTTAGCAATTCCTGATATATTGGATTATTTCATTAAATGAGTGGGCTACTTGAACTTCATTCGAACCGAAAATGGCAATTTATTCTAGTATCGCACAGAACATGCGTAGAATCTTAAAACTCGAGACAAGAGTGAAAGCTTTTCTTCCGCAATTAGATGTTGTCATTAAAACTCATTTTACGGATTAATTTCTTAACACTTACATGGACAGAACAGTCAATATTGTGTTACTTAAGAAAAAAAAAACAGTTTCAACATATTCTGTTGTACCTACCTAACATTCTCGCACACTACATAGCAAAATGTTTTAAAATATCTACAGGACCTATAATCTTATGATGATTTTTTCATTCTGCAAGAAGTGTATTCATAAAAGCATTGATGAATCTACTTAGGCAGCAAGGAAACAAGGTGTTGGCTATTTCGAAGCTATCCTGTAGAATTGACCAATTAGAGAGGAGAATACCAACAGCAATATAGAGACTGTAGCTTGCTTCTTCCTTTATCGTGTAAATCTAGTTTGGTGTTGGTATTACAATGAGCCCACTCAGTGTTGGGATACGTTGTAAGCTGAAATGGAAACATATATAAGTTATCTGTCGTTCACGATTAGGCCCCTCTTCATTAAGAATATAAGTGCATTATTAGAACAATAAAGCTTTGTTTTATTTAATATATATTCTCGCATTATTGTGCCGCAATTATATTAGACCTTAGTTGGTATATTATTTTGCTTAGTATTTAAGAATATTTTTATAGGGTCTCTATAGAATATTATAATCATTAAGAAGTTTTAGCCCGTAACTTTTTACACGCGTATTTTGAAATAAACCATTTTAAAAACAATAAAGTAAATTTATCGAAATTTATTTGGCGAAATCGGTAGTTGTATAAAAGTGCCATGTGCAAAAATCAGTAGTCACTTTTCGTATAAACAAATTTCTCAACTAAAATTACAAAAAACGGACCTCAAAGATGCTGAACCTGTTTTCTCGAACTCCAGGAAACCAAACCTAGGGTCGTGCTCACTTATCAACTCTACGAGATCATCGTCATCTTCGTGGGCTAGATCTTGTTAATGTATGTACTTTTATTATTAAGAGTTGGCATTACTGTGTCGAGCAAATACTTAAGAAATTACAAAATCGATAAATCACGCTAATCCATTAGTTGTCATTATTATTCAGTTGATTTAAAACATATTGTAACTCCTGACGACTTGAATCCGGACAAAATTAATGCGATCCAAATTACCCCACACCCCAAAATACCAAACAAATCAAAGATTCTTAGAACTTTTCGGACATTATCGGAAATTTATAACTTTGCTAAACTAACCCAATTTATCATAAAACGATTAAAAAAGATCATGTTAAAAACGTTGATGATACAGATTATATTTGTTGTTTTAACCTTTGCAAAAAACTTTTGAGTAATTATCCAATCATAAAGTACTCAGGTTTCAACAAACATTTCCGCGCAACAACTGAAGTTAGTAATTTTGCCATAGGAGCAGTTTTATCAGAAGGTAATAAATGGTCCGATTTACCAGTATTTACGTATATCAGCCGTGCATTAAATGATTTGAAAGTTAACTACTCCAAAATAGAGAAAAATATCCTTGCTGTCGTATAGGTAGTTTTCATTTTCATATTTGTTCGGTCATTAGTTTGCGACTATAAGTCCCTTCAATTCTTTAGAAATCTAATTCAAAATTAACCAGATTGTAAATCAAATTCTCAGAAGTGGAGTCATTCACCATAATTCATAAAAAGGGCGCAATAAATAAAAACGGAGATGCATTATCCGAATCGAACTCAATCATATCATAGATGAAAATAATAAATACTATGTTCAAAACATCCTTTATGAAGGAATGTACATTGTGGTTATGTAAGGGCTCAGTATCCTACCACTGATGAATCACTAAGATGATTCCAATAGGGTGTAAACCACTTTGGGATCATCCTGGGGTGAGGAAGTGGCCTACTGCTAAAAAGTTATGTGATACATATGTAGTAGGGGTTACCCACCTACTAGAACTAGAGTTACTATTTACTCCGTCTATTATCTGTCGTCCTCCCTTGGAAAAACTCTTCGGGCTACCTTTTCGATCCCCGAGTTTATTAGGTTTCGAGGGATAGGGGGCCACAAACCTGTTTAGGGCCTGCACTAGGGTCAACGAAGCTAGGTCTGTTTGGGTTTAATAACCATTTGACCTGACATATCCAACTTGTCGCTGGCAGTGGTCATTTCTCGCCGGTAATAAGTATAGAAGATCTTGATTTTACTGGCCAGATTAATTTGAAAGGAAACCACTTGAAACAAATACCTCAATTTAAGGGGGAACAGCATTTGGCCGATGGCTAAAGGGAAGCTTAGCCTTATCTATGCGGACTCTGGGTACGAGGCATGCGGGATTCTGCTATAATGATTTTTTTCCTAGCTACTAAAAAGCAGTGAAGACGAGCTCGTTGGTGACCTTAAAGGTCTAAAGATCAAAGACCGCAAGGTCAGAATAAGTGGTACTGCCCGTAAGAGGATGAGGTGTCTCACGAGAACACCTGGAGAAGCTACTAATAGACCTCGGTCAATTAGAAGTATACCAGATACAGCCGTGACCAAACGGGTAAAAAGGCAAACAGTGCCTAGTACCGCTGATAACACTGTATCTTACAGCCAGGCAACAACTGGCTTTGTAATAGGTCTAGTCTTTAAAGGCTTTCCAGAATGGCTCATAACTACGCAATAAATCAAAGCCGCAATGAGGCCATTGTGAACAGAATAAACGAGGATAGAAAGAAGGGATAATTCAAGCCCAAATTTCCTCAATGTGTGTCCCATCTCGAGCTGTGGGAGGGAGCCAAGCTATAGATACTGGAAGATGCAAAGATGCTTTACACTAAAGTCCTGATTGGCTACTTTCCTAACAGCGAGAAATTGAGGCCCAGAATGATCTAAAGACCTCCAACTGGAAGGTACTAAGAAGAAATCCAAAGCGACCTAAGTTGTGGGTTACGTTGTCGGTGGATTTAAGCACTTAATTTGAACCATATAGTTTACTTAAACAAAAAAATACATTTTTTACAAATTGTGATGAATATTTCTTGCTGAAATTAGCATACAATTAAATCGCTTAATTCTGAATCACGTGTGCAAAAATAATCAATCAACAACTTTAACTGAAATCACCTTATGGGAGCTTATCGCCGATATTATGACGTTGCTAAGGAAAATAAACACTTGCACATATTTCAATATAGCTAGTATCAATCTATCGAAATGTCACGTGTTCCTTTAATAATTATATTTTTAATAAATAATAAATTTAAAAATACGAAAAAATATCGTGAATCTACAACAATGAGTCTTACTAAGACTACAAAACAAATTAATTTGAAACAACTACTTCTCTAGCTAATACTTCGACAGACATTGAATAATACAAATTAATTTGCGTTTTACAAATAGTACAACTATCATATATAAATAGTTCTACTATTTGTAACACGCAAATTAATTTGTATTATTCAATGTCTGTCGAAGTATTAGCTAGAGAAGTAGTTGTTTCAAATTAATTTGTTTTGTAGTCTTAGTAAGACTCATTGTTGTAGATTCACGAAATGTTTTCGTATTTTTAAATTTATTATTTAATTTTCTACAACGAACTAAAGGATTTTAATACATTTTAATATTAAATAAATTATTTACTTGCAAGAAATGTTCGAACCGAATATCCCTCAAACATTGATAAATACTTATAATTTAATAAGTTTCCTTAAACACGTTGTTTTTAAGTAACAACACGACGCCGCGTCGTAAGCAACGTGTTTTCGGAAACTTATTAAATTATTTCATATTATCAATGTCCTTGGAATATTACAATTGAAAATTATGTTTCTAATCAGTAATAAATCACTTTTCGGCGACTACTTCATCATTTTATAGACTCAGTGCAAACATCTTATTAAGACGGAAAACAAGATTAAAGCAAATATTCGCAGAATGAAATAAATTCTCGTAAAATATAAATAATTAAAATTTCGTTTCGTTGATTAAAATCAACTCGTTAAAATCGTCTATTATCTAATTTAATTATTTATTCGCTTTTCATCGTCGCTGGAGTGCACATTCGGTCGCATTCTATTCGTTATCGTTTCGTTTGGTAATTATTAATAGTAATTCAGTAATTCATTTTTTGCATCATCGAAAAAATAACTGTTGCGGAAGCCATCCGTACGGGTAATAGTATGATCATGCGTCTTAAATCAATTGCCGCTGTAGGGCAGGAGGCAATAAAATCTCCGGATCGTATTCCCGCGTTTGAAGCTCGGTACGACTGGGCACTTGAAATGTTTCATGAATTTTAGAATATTTATCGCAAAATTACGATCACCTCAGATAATACGGAAGCGTTAGAGGATTTAGATAAATTATTTATCACAATTGATGAACTTATGTTTGATATTAAAGAAACACATATTACTCTTTCTAAAATGTCTGCTGCTTCTCCATCTGCCACCGTAACAGAATCGTCTAAACGCAACAATACAGAAATAAATCTTCCACTATTGGCGGGAGATACAACCTCTTTTCCGTCATTTCTTGAAATATTTTCGGATCTTATTGATGACAATACCTCACATTCGACAATTGAACAATTTCATTATTTGCAAGCGTTGTTAAAAGGAGATGCCTGTACGTTTGTACATGGTCTTGCCTTAACGGCCGCGAATTATAGCATCGCTCTAAGTACTCTCATAAATAGATATCTGAACAAACTTATAATTGCACATAATCATTTAAATATTATAACTTCTTTGAAACAACCTACTCCGGGAATAGGTTTGGCAAAGTCGTTACGTTCTATCGTAGAATCGTTTTTAGAACAGTATCAGGCATGTAATGCTTTAAAGTTTACTTCGGCGGAAACTTTAGATTTTTTGTGGTTCGATAAATTATTGAATAAATTAGATTCAAAAACAAGAGAACGTGTTCAACTTACTCTCAGTAATCAACAGATTCTTACTATAAAGGGATTAACAGATTTTCTTGAAGCTCAATTTCGTGCCTTACAAATTACTTTCCCACGGTCATCATCGTCTTCCAGCGTTTCAGAAGTTAAGAAAGTTGACGAGAAACTTAGTTATTGAAAACCATCGTCTTATACTGTACTTGCTAATATTAATTCGTCTCAACCCTTGTGCCTGTTATGCAAGGGTGTCCATTGGTTATCGAATTGTAAATTGTTTCTTGATAAAGTTCCAGTTGATATATTTCAAGTTGTAAAAAATCTTAAATTATGTTTAAATTGTATTCGGTCACATCACGTTTCGAAAAAATGTCTCTCGTCGAATACCTGTAAGGTATGTCAATCCCGACACCACAATTTGTTACATTTTCATTAAGCGGTACCAAACACTCAGTCTTTGAATCAAACATAAGGTTCGCCTCAATCAAACAATTCAAATATTAACACATTGCTTCAACCTGAACCCAATATTTCCTTATTAGTGAATACATTGACTAATACTCTTGTCAACATTGCAACCATATTGTTATCTACTGTCTTAGTGGATGTTCTCGATGCTAAAGGCCGTCCTCAAACGTTGAGGGTTTTATTGGATTCATGCAGCCAAGCCAACTTCATAGCTGAAGAAGGTATCGAAAAGTTAGGTTTAACTTACACACTGTCGATGCATTTCATTGAGGGCTTAAGCCAAATGGCGTCCATCACGCCATCTGGTAAAACACCTTGGGTTATCCAACCTAAGGGATTGAAAGAACCTCAGATGCACATCGGGCATTAGTTTTGGAGAACATTTGTGGTACAATGCCCTCTGTAAAGTTTGCTGAGGGAAATTGGGATCATATAGCCAATTTAAAGTTAGATGATCTTACCTTTAGGACAGCCCGTCTTATCGATATCTTGTTAGGGGCCGAAGTTTTTCCGTCGGTTCTCTTAGATGGCCGACTTAAGGGCTCGAATGATTCATCGCCAATTGCACTCAATACCATCTTTGGTTGGGTGATTATGAGGAAAGTTAATCTTCCATCTCAACTAACTCATTCATTTTGTCTTACCTCGTCTCTCAATACAAATAGAAACAACCTTGTCCCAATTCTGGGAATTCGAAAATGTTCCTCAAAGAGGAATATCGTCGCCAGAGGATGATTTAGCTGAAAACATCTTCGCCAAAACTTACACTCGTGATAGTCAAGGTCGTTTTTCCGTATCGTTGCCATTTCGTATAGATAATCCCACATTCCCTTCGTCGAAAATTGTCGCTACCAATCATTTTCTTTCTCTCTAATGTCGTCTTAATCGCAATCCCAGCCTTCGAAATTCATATAGTGATTTGATGAGAGATTATTTGAACTGTAATCACATGGAGAAACTAAATTCATTGGTTGATTGTCCTGATTCTTAATTCATCCCTCATCATTGTATTATCAATCCTGACAGCATCACAACTAAACTTCGTGCAGTTTTTGATGCATCGGCTAAGGTCGATAAAGGTATTAGTCTTAATGATACTCTCTTCTTTGGTCCAAAACTGCAGAATGACATATTTTTAATCCTGTTAAGGTTTCGACTTCATGCAGTTGTTGTAACTGCGGACATAAAACAAATTTCTAGTTCATCCCGAACATTAAAAATATCAATTAATAGTGTGGCGGTTTTCCCTGCAGGAAAACCTCGAAATATATCAACTTAACACCGTAACTTATGGTCTATCGTCGGCACCGTACTTAGCGCAGCGCACCATCTTAGAACTTGCGAAACTTGAAAAAGATAAATTTCCTATCGTATCTCAGATCGCCTCCACTTACATCTAGGTCGATGATATCGTTACAGGTTGTGTCTTAAAGGAAACGGAAATTATGAAAAGTCAGCTTATATCGCTGTTCAAATCTGGAGTGTTTGATCTTCGAAAATGGTCGAGAAATTTGCCTGACTTTTTTTGGACATTAGTAAAGCTTCATCATCTTCGCTTTGTTTAGACAACTCAGAAAATCATTCTGTCAAGATCTTAGGATTACATTGGCAGCCCGATATTAATTGTTTTATAGTTTTTATAGTAAAATCTCTGGTTCGTGATTTACAAAACGCATTATTTTGTCTGAAGTTTCTCGTATCTTCGATTCTCTTGGATTTCCTGCTTCGCTTACCTTCTTCGTTCAGCATTTAGTTCAGCAGCTTTGGACTTTAAAATTGGATTGAGATGCAGCTCATCTTGCTGAAATTGTACGTTGGTCGTAATTCAAATCAGAATTACCGTATCTTGAATCTTTTCGTATCGATCGTCGGTTGTGGAACAACAACGAAACCTCGTGTTAACTTCACGGGTTTTGTGACGCCACGGAAGCAGGTTATGCTGTTGTTGTTTATTTTCGTATCGTTTGTATCTGGAAAATCCAAGGTCGCACCCTTGAAGCGGATTTTCATACCTCTTCTCGAACTATGTGCTGCGGTTCTATTGGCAGAACTCATTGATACGCTCAAAGGCACACATTTGCTTGGTCCGATTCTACCATATCCTTATGCTGAATAAGTTCATCACCTCATCACCGGAAAACGTTTGTGAGTAATAGAGTGACTCACGTCCAAGACAAGACACCAAACGTAACTTGGTCTCATGAGTCGAGTCACCATAATCCAGCTGATTGTACTTCTCGGGGTTTACTTCCTAGAAAACTTACTGATCACGCATTATGTTGGATTGGCCCAGAATGGCTACGACAGTCGACCTACTTCTGGCCCTCTTAATATCTCTCCCGAGGTTTCAGAAGAAAAGAAAAAAATAACCTTGGTGGTAGAAACATCTCCATACATTTTAGAGACACTCATGCTAAGATTTTTATCCCTTCGGAAAATTCAATGCACCTTGTCTTTTTGTTTGAGATTAATTCGCAAGTCAAAGAGTAAATTCGATACCTTTGGCCCATTATCCAGAGAAGAGTTGTATCAAGCAATATGTATCCTGGTGAAGTATGAGCAAAGAAAGTACTTCACTAAAGATATTTCTAACATTCAACACGGCAAAGATTGTTTTAAACCCCTTCGCAAGTTAGCTCCTTTCCTTGACGACAATGGAGTCGTCAGGGTGGGCGGTCGTCTTAGAAATTCTGACATTCCTTGCTATCAAAAACATTCAATGATGTTTCCTTGTCGTTGTCGACTCACTGAATTAATCATTGATTAAGTTCAAAAAGAAAATTTGCTTTCTGGTCCACAAATGGTCCAATATATCATTCAACAGAATTTTTGCAGTATTGCTCGTTGCTATCGTTGCTTAAGAGTAAAACCTGTATTGATAAACCCTCTCATTGAAGACCTACTCATAATCGGAGTTACTTTTGTTTCCGCGGGTGTGATATGTTACGTTTCGATGTAACTCTGTCATCTGTCTTACTAAGTCTACAAAACAAATTACTTGTTGAAACAACTACCTTTCTGGTTAATACCTTGACAGATATTAAATAATTCAAAAGTAATTTGTTTGTTACAAATAGTACAACTACCAAAACAACACTAATTTCAATGAAATTATTTCTATTGAATAAACTAATAAATGATAAGAAATAAAAATATATTTTAGACTGTTTGAAAGTGAATATGATAATAATGGTTAAAATATTAATTATAAAAAGATAATGAGAAAATCAATAATAGTAATAACAATAATAATAATAATAATAAACGCAAGGAAATCAAGGTAATAAAATGTTTGATAGACATACACATAATTCCTGTGTTTTATCTATAAAATAAGCCATGCCTAAGTCAGTGAAAAGATTGTTAATAATAATTATAACAATTATAGTAGTAAAAATCAAAATATGTTTAATTTAAATAAATAAGACAATTTGTAAATTAGGCAATACATAAGAACGATAAGAACTACAAGTTTAAAAATAAAAGATCTTAGTAAGATTAATTATTGTAGATTTGCGAAATGTTTTCATGTCTTTCTTATTATTTTAAGTTTAAATTTAAGAAAAAGAAACAATCAAATACAAATTGGTCGATATAAAATTAGGGACCGAAATGTCTTTAAACAACATTACACCGAGATGTTATTAAACTAAAATAATACCATAATGTTTAAATTATAGGGTTAACATGATCTTCATTTAAAATAATTGTTTGAAACAATTTTAATTAATTAATTAAAATACATTTACATATGCATATCTATTTGTTTATATAAAGTATTTATATTAATAATATTATGAAAACAATAACAAAAGTGTAATCAAAATGTAACGAAAATTAGTTATTTTAGATCATACCTTATTAATTAGTATGCTTTATTTTAAATTACCTGTCTGTGTAATTCAATACCGGTCATAGTATTAGCTAGAGGAGTAGTTGTTTCAGAAGACAGTTTATTATATGCTAAGATATTTAGCTGATAAGATTTAATTTCTAACCAAAAAGAAGGTTAACTCAATCAAAATATTTATGCAGAATAATAAAGTAAGCAATTTATAAAAGATATATTAATAAAAAATGTGTATTTGTGAAATATATTTTATATAACCAATAAAAACATCAGATGCCATAATTTAATTAAAATAAACTTCAATTGCAGCTTCATTCGACAGCCATTATCTGCGAAACATAAATACGTAATTAATAAATTGAGACAGATCCAAATGGAAAATTCCAATGTTGTCTACTGTTAGAACACAGCATATATGTATGTGGGTTTATTTAAATTTATTTTATTTTACTCTGTTAGTAATGGTGCACCTAGATTGCGACTTATTTATATCAGGCCAATTATTCTAGCCGGATGGGCATCGAAGTATCAATATAGACATATTCGTATGCGCGATCGTTAAAGAGTTTCCATGGCAAAATATTTTGACTTCGAGAGGCCTGAGTATCGATTTATGATACTAACTCTTCCGTGGGATGTTATTTTGCTGTATTTAGCGATGCTGAATATAGTCAGAAAATAAATGAAACTGCTGCGTTTGCACCACTAATTGTGGAGATCAAGTTCTGTGTCTTCAAGTTCTACATCATTTTCTTATCTTTAAGGATTTACTGATAATTAAATAATTTTTTGAACGACATAGCAAATTGAGATCATTATCTAATGTATAATAGACGACACTACAAACAAGCTGAATTGGATTAGCACTAATTATGTCCTCTTTTGATTTAGCAATTTATAACTTTCCTGAGATAACGTTATTTCAATGAAAATCTTAGTTGATGGCTATTTTACCACACCGTCTAAATAAGTCAACTATTCACCATGGCACTAGAATAGAAATACCATTTCCTTCAAACATTGACGGAATTATTTTCTTGAATAAATATATAAATTCAAACAACAAATATTTCCCCACAAAATAGGAAAACGAAAAATTAATCAATACCCATCGATTACATACAATAAAGTCCTGAGAAATAAAGTTAAAAAAAATATAATAAATTAATCGTTAAAATATCATTTAAAACATATTTCTTAGGCAGTCATTTAAGAAATAAACATTAGCGTAGTGGCGAGTACATGTTGATGTTTGGTAACTGCCCAAAGCAATATACTTATATTTACTGGCATCCTTCACAATCATATAAATCATAATTATGTTATTTATTATTATATCATAATATTTATCCCCTTGTCTTGGTCTCCTTTTCATCGGATTTCTTTTTCCGTCCCACTCTTATCACAATCTTTACGCCTGCCCCACTCTCTCTCATCCATTCACCTATCCTTTTTTTTCCCTCTTCATTCATCACGCACCTCCTTGTATTCTTGGCCTAGAAGGCTCCATGTGTCCCTTCTACTCTCGCACAACGCACACTGGCCATACCGTTCCCCCATCCATACCTCCCTTCCTTTCTCGACTGATCCACATCTAGCCCTTGCCAGAGGAACTTTCTTGGACCATGCCCACTCTGTCTTCTATAGATACTCTGACTCCCTTCCGTACAGTTGCCACCTACATTGGGTTGTACCCACTCCTTAGAATACACTCTTGCCGCTCTTGCGCTTCTACTTTCAGCTATTTTTCTCTCATTCAAGCCGGTACATTCACTTCCTGTTCCAGCCAATCGTTCACTACCGTATTCGCCACTCCCGCTCTTTCATACATGTTTTTTCTTTCCAATCTCCATTAATACTCTCGTACCTCCACAACCTCCACACAAGTTTCCCATACCCCTTAATCTGTCACCATTCCACGTACTCACATTAATCTCATACCTATACACTCTTTCCATTGCCCCTACATGCATACTATGCCTATTTGATTCCTAAAACAGAATATACCTAGGAGTTGATTTCTCCACTCCTAAAAGCTGCTTCAGAAACGTCATCTGTTCTCTCTCAATGCATTCATACTCTTTCATTTCCTATATTGTCACACCATACATCAAAACCGACTTCGCGCACGCATTCTACAGTTTGCACGTCATCAGGAAGTTTCCCTCTAAAAGATTTTCCCACTATCCAGTCCCGCTACCCTGCCTCTTTTAATTCCCCCAAAAGCCCTTTCTACTTCATCCTCTGTAAACATCTCCACTTTATCCATATGTTGATACTCCCTTACCCCACACATCCTCACAGTGTCCCACCCACTCTGCTAATGATATATCCTGCATTATTATTTCGTCGCCTCTCCTTAATATCGACTACAATTCCTTTTCAATTCGGCACCACCTCATCTCTATTTCTATTTGTTATATTGATTGGAGCATCTTCTCTTCACACAGTTTACTATACCTTGTTTTTTTCTGCACCACTAATCTTCTTTCACCCAAACTTACTCTCCAGTCTTCGACCGCTTTTCTTATTTCTTTCTTCGCCTCAGCACACTCTACATTAAACCATTGGTGCTGACTTCTACTTCCTCTTCTCACTCTGCATCCACATCTGGCTATGCCCCT
Source organism: Ontholestes murinus (assembly GCA_963969525.1). Classification (NCBI taxonomy): domain Eukaryota; kingdom Metazoa; phylum Arthropoda; class Insecta; order Coleoptera; family Staphylinidae; genus Ontholestes; species Ontholestes murinus. The sequence continues at coordinate 2,679 of CAXAKX010001398.1, read as the reverse complement.
TCCATCTCTCCCATGGTCTCAATATCTTCATATTTAATCTTTGCCAGTTGACGTCCCATACTCTTCAATGCTCTTCTTCCATCTGCTATCTTGCAGCCTTCTTGTTTCTGCACATTATTCTCATACTCCTTCATCCATATTTCTTTAGCTATTGGCCAATGGTCCGATCCTAGCACCTCCTCTACATACATTTTTTTTTTAATTTCGACTCTTTCTATCCCCTTTACTAATACATAATCAATAACAGATGATCTTTGTTGCCCCAGGTACGTTTGTTTGCCCTTCCTCGAATTGCCTCCTCCTTAAACACATAACTAACGCACTTACTATGTTTTAACCACTAAAAAATTATGTAATATATATATACATATATTACAAAAACACACGACTTAAGTTTCGACGGTTTAATATCATTATCAAGTGAAGCATTAAACCGTCGAAACTTTGGTTAAAACATAGTAAGTGCGTTAGTTAAGTGATTTTAATGAATTACCACGTAGTAACGGTCACTACAATCCTCCTTAGTTGCCCCTCTCATTTCCCATTTAAACTCCGCTGGTAGCTTTTCCCTCACTCCCTCGCACTTCTCTTTCTCTTCTAGCAGCCACTTTCCTGTTACCCATTTTTCAAAATCCTTCTGCCACATCTCCCCCCTGCATTTTGATTTTATCCCCGCTACGTTCCAGAACCCCAGTTAAGAACACCTCTTTCCATAATAGACATTTGTTATCAATAACCAATTTACCATATCCGACTTTCACTAACTTTCCTCTTCCCTTCTCTTCTCTGGCTACTTTTCTCAATTTCATATGCATATTCCTTTCTTTCGCCGTAAAATCATTGTCAATATATACATCAGTACTTCTAAGCTTCTTTGTATTTTCCATTACCTTAACCTTATTCATAAAGTCCTTACAAAAGAATGCATCATCAATATATTCAAACCATCTAATAGAATATAACCATACTCCAAATTTTGATTTCAAAATACTACTCCAAGTGAAGAAAGATCAAAAGCTTACACTACTTACACTATTGGAAAACCTGGAAATGTATAAAAATAAAACGAAAAATTTATTAAACGATCAACAGGATATATCCAACTCGCCTCTAATTAGAATGTTAATCCCGGTAGAAACTGCACAAGCCCCACACCCTCCCACTTACTCCAACGAAAAACACAAAAGAATTTAGGAAATTAAGCGTAATTTTAATTATATTCTTCAACTGAACAATTCATAGTTTGGTGAAACAATTGCGGTAAGTTAAATAAAAATTTAAAAATCAAACACGTATTATAATTATTATTATTAATTAAATATAAATTCAATTTTAATTGATTTTTTTTTGACAGACCAAACAAATTTAGCTATTTTACATAAAATCTGATCTAAACTATTAGCTTTGTTACCGGTGAGAGTATTCAAAATCACGCATAATTCTACAATTTTTAAATGTTTTATTCATACCACTTCATAGGCTTATTTAAAAATTAGTTTCTTTCTTAACACATACATTTACACCTTGTATTTAATTAATAATTACATTCTTCATCAAACAAAGAAATTAACCGATTACAACTGCAAATATATACGGTTACCGTCGACCTAGTTGGAACTCTTCCAATGTCCCAAGGACCAGTCCATCAATGGAATATTGCCCCTTATTATACTCCTGTCTACCATTCAAAGCATGAAAACATAGACAAAATGAAAAAAAAATGTTTGCCAACCGAGTACAGGTTCATGAAATTAGATGTAGAATGTAATGGTGTACAGGGATTTAGTGTTGGAACGGTATTCCAGTCAACAATCTACTTTGAAAGACCTGGCAAAGTTAAAAATAAAATGTGGCCGCTCTAAAAGCTACAATTGGGAGTGTTCGACAATGTTAAATCGAAATTCTGGCCCTGATCTGTCGCTTCCAATAATGGATTGCACTCCGATAGGTAAGTTTTCGAATTTGCAAGTTTTGATGTTTCTGAAAAGAACCGATTTGCAACGTTCGACCAAGTCGCATTGGTCTTCTTCAGGCGGTGTTCGATGGAAAACTGCGATCGTGTTAAGTGGAACTGCGCTATTTATACCTGCGGTGTTGGCAGTTGAAGTTTGGCGGCGCGTGTGAGGCTTCTTGTAATTGGGCCGGTCGGATTAACCGGGATTACGTTGGCGGTACCTGTGGGGATTGAAATGTTATATTTTGTAATTCTCGGGACTCGTCGGTGTTTTTGGGGCTCGATTTTTGTTTTAGTAAAAGTGTTACAGTACCTGGGGAGAAACCGTTTTGGCCAAGAACTGTCTCGAGGGTGGCTAGGTCATTGTTTAGATTGGACTTGTCTGTTAGTCAGAGAGAGCGAGTTAAGAAAGTTTTTGCCACAGAACGGAGTTGGGCAGGATGATGGTAAGAGGCGGCATTTAGATATCTGTTTGTATGAGTTTTTTTTCTATTACTATTGAGAAATTTTAAAAAAGTAGTCTCGGTATTGGATTGATGCGGCTGTTACTTGTCGAAACTCCATAATAACACTTAAAGAAATACTGACACAGTATAGGGTTTCTGAATGTTTTTTAATATTGTACTACAACAATGTTTTCACCACACAGTGGCTTCATCAGGTAGATGAAAATATTGATTTAAAAATTACAATTATCACTTATATACTAGGTCGAGTGAAACAAG
>CAXAKX010001397.1:0-14493 GCA_963969525.1 Ontholestes murinus | reverse complement strand
TTATAGAATTACGAAACTGATTAAATTAAATATTTAATTAATTTCTTCTGGCGAAAGTTTTAGAATTGGACAGTGGGATAGTGGCCACCCACCCACCCTACATATGCATATTAACCCCACACACTGATAGGCGTTTAATTTTCAAGAAAACAAACTGTGAAAGCCTTGATTAAAGTAGCAAAAATCATCATCAGTGTTGTACCTAAAGTTAATAGATATATGTAGGGTGGGTGGGTGGCCTTAGACACACCCTCCAATCATTAAAACATCCCCGAAGGTTTTGCAGTTTATTTAATTAATATTATCAAAAAATTCGTTAAAAATTTTGTCAGATGCATAATTTCATTAAAAATGTTTTCTTTTTGTAAATCGTCGAGTAAACTGTATTTAAGGGTGGATTAAAAGCTACTAACACATCCTACATACACTATTCCATTCCCACCCTACATATACTATTTTATTCAAGCAAAAACAATGCTTATATTTTTTAACCATATAAACATAAATAGAGTTTGTTACTAGGTGATACTAAAAAATCGATGACATAAAGGCCAAATGTATATATTTAAGGAGCGTGGGTGGACTCAAACCCAGCCTCCAATTAATAATATTTAGATAAAATACAGAAAAGATAGAAAATTATGAAACTGATTAAATTAAACTCCTAATCCACTTCTGCCGTAAGTTTTGGAATTGGATGGTAGAATAGTGGCCACCCACCCACCCTACATTTGCATAATAACCCCACCCACTGATCGTTTAGTTTCCAGGATAACAACAGTGGAAACGTTAATTAAATTAGCAAAAATCATCAGCAGTGTTATACTTAAAGTAAATGTATATATGTAGGGTGGGTGGGTGGCCTCAGACACACCCTCCAATCATTAAAACACTCGCGAGGGTTTTGCAGTTTATTTAATTAATAACTACCAAAATATTCGATAAAAATTTTGTCAGATGCATAATTTCATTATTAATATTTTTTTTGTAAATCGTCGAGTAAAATGTATTGTTTGGAGGGTGAATTAAAATCTACCCACACATCCTACATACACTATTTCATTCTCACCCTACTTGTACCATTTTATTCAAGCAAAAACAGTGCTTATATTTTTTAACAGCATAAACAAAAATAGAGTATGTTACTACATGATACTAATAAAACGATCGCTTAAAGGCCACATGTATGTATTTAGAGTACGTGGGTGGATTCTAACCCACCCTCCCATTAATAATATTTAGACTAAAGATAAAAAAGATAGAAAATTATGAAAGTGATTAAATAAAATTCCTAATTCATTTCTTCTGGTGTAAGTTTTGAAATTGGAGGGTGAGATAGTGGCGTAAGTTTTGGAATTGGAGGGTGAGATAGTGGCCACCCACCCACCCTACATATGCATATTAACCTCACCCACTGAGTAGCGTTTAGTTTCCAGGAAAACAAACAGTGAAAACGTGGATTAACTTAGCAAAAATCATCAGCAATGTTACAACTGAAATAAATAAGTATATGTAGGGTGGGTGGGTGGCCTCTGACACACCTTATAATTAGTAAAACATACGCGAGTGTTTTCTAATTTAATTACTTCATTACTACCATAAATATCGATACAAATGTTGTCAGGAGAATTACTTCATTTGTAAATTATTAAATTATAGAATTACGAAACTGATTAAATTAAATGTTTAATTCATTTCTTCTAGCGAAAGTTTTGGAATTGAAGGGTGGGATTTTCCATTCAACACACCGATTGCTCTTCTACCTTGTATATTTCTATCTCTTATGTAATCTTGTGTTCCGTCGTTGGTTAACTGTGCTTCTAAGTATTTATATTTTTTGGTTCCTTTTATGTTTTTTTTCCGTCTTCTAGGATGAGGTCTTGCTGTTATCCTTCTATACACATCTATGCTGTTTTCTTTATATTTACTTCTATTCCCCATTTAGTGTATTCTTCTATGAGTTTTCTGGTCATATATTTGATGTAGATCTTATCACTATTTGATCATCTGCCAAGATCAGTGTGTAGACGATATTATCGTTTAGGGGTATACCCATGTTTTTGCATTTTCTTTTCTACTATTTTATCGCTTGCTCTAGGTATATTTTAAATAAACAGGATCGCTTTTAAATAAGCAGCATCCCTGTTTAAGTCCTTTAGTTATATTAAAACCAACAAGATTTTTGGTGTTTTGAATTTGATAAGTGTCCTTAGCTAATACGGGTATGTTGATTCTGAATGTGAATTTGGTTTTAGTCCATCACATCAAGATTTTTCACAAAATTGATATTTCCTAAATTGCATGAAAATGATTACTTTGAAATACATCGATAGAAAATATTTTAGTATAATATTATGTTTATTTCATTTCAATGACAACACTGTTTCATTTTCGCATCTGTCAAGGTCAACTTGATGGCATCGGCAGTTGTTTACGAAATAGTTAGTTAGCATTGAGTTGTGTTTTGTTTTCTGAGTGTTTAGTGCGTCATAATGTCATCAAGAAAGTGCAAAAACAGTCCTGATATATTTTGTTACGTTTGTGGTGATTTAACGATAGCAAAGCATCAACGAGACATAACAGAATTTATCAAGAAAGCTTATCACGCTTACTTCGGTGTTAAGTTTGGTGATCAGGACAAACCTTGGGCTCCACACAAAGTGTGCTTTCGGTTTGTTGAGCTACTGAGAAAATGGACAAAAGGTACACGAAGCTTGTTTTTTTTTGATTTTTTTTTGATATATTTAAATAAAATTTGTGAAGAAAGGTTTTTAGTGCTTATTAATTTAATACACGAAGCTCTTTACCCTTTGGCATTCCTATGGTATGGAGGGAACGAAAAACCACGGAGATGACTGTTTTGCTCCTGCGATATCAAGGGTTTCAATTCGAAAAATAAACATACTATTGAGTATCCTGACTTACCGTCTGGTAAACGACCTGTACCTCATGGACCAGGAATTCCCATTCCTCCATCTTTTCTTCACACCATCCAACAGCAATCATTAGATGAAAGTTCAAACGAAAAAACCGATGAAGACGAATTCAATCCTGATATAGACCAACCTCAACAGTTTATCCAAGCTGAACTAAATGACTTAATGAGAGATTTGGGGCTATCGAAGGATGCTGCACAAATCTTAAGATTACGACTGAAAGATAAAAATCAGTTGGCTCCAGGAAAACCACATTTTCGGGTATAGGCATCGTGAAAAAGAGTTCGCGGAATATTTCTCTCAAAGGGGGTTCACTGGTGTATTGTAATAATATTCCTGAAATACTCATGAAACAGGGAGCTGACAATTAAGATTCCACATAATGGAGGTTATTTATTGGTTTTTTCTAAGAGAAGTCTGAAGGATGTCTTGTTGCACAATGGTAATACTTATGCCTCGGTGCCTGTTGCTCACTCCGTGCATCTCAAAGAAACATATGAGAATCTTGAGCTGTTGCTAAATACAATAAAGTATAGCGAATATTGTTGGCAACTCTGTGGAGACATTAAAATAATATCCATGCTTTTGGGTCAGCAGTCTGGATTCACAAAGTATCCATGTTTTTTGTGCGAGTATGACACTCGAGCACGAAATTTACAGTAAGTTAAGAAAGAATGGCCACTCAGAGAAAGACCGAAAGTACCGAAACAAAAAAATGTGCTGCGTGATGCATTAGTTGACCCAAAATTAGTGTTTTTGCCTCCCCTTCACATAAAGTTAGGATTAATGAAGCAGTTTGTCAAAGTTTTAAATAAACAAGGTGACTGCTTTAAATACCTGTGCGACAAATTTTGTGCACTTTCTGAAGCTAAACTTAAAGAAGGAATTTTTGTAGGCCCTAAATTCGAACGTTAAAATCGGACAGATTGTTCCAGAATACAATGACCCAGGATGAATCTGAAGCATAGAAGTTAATCAATCAGGATTACACATTTGTTCTCCAAATCAGCAAGATGTAATAGTTGTTAAACTTGCATCCACCAAATACATCAAGTGTAATATTCATCTGTAATAACTATTAGATAATTTGTCTAGCTTCTAATGCGACGATTTTAGTGGGCATCATTAATTAAACGACTAATTAGATTTTAATCGCCGCAACTATTCCCACGGGAGGCCGAGATGAATTCATCCCTACTGCGGGCGGCGGGGGTATTAGCGCGGACTCCCCGTTGAAATTAAAGCATTAGAGTTAAACATTTCGTACCCTTGTCTTGGGAAATCCTTACAAGACGTTCGGTATTATTTGCACAACTGGTCCGAAAGGCCCATAGATGTCGAAACTGGAGAGCGCGCGCGCGCTCTCGCCATTACGCCCACCCACTTTCCATTCAAATCCGAACACTAAGGCATGTCGGCGTGCCGTGCCTGCCCTATTTAACTAATTAACAAACAAACGTTCCTCGCGATATATTCAAATCCATTCGGAATGTATTGTTATATGAGAGCGCGCGAACAAAACGGCTTTTCACTGTAGGAAAAAAAAAACAACAAATATTTACTCTGAGGTATCTTTGTTGGAGGAGATCGTGCGGATGATTTAGGAGTGAAGGTGAGCACTAAATGCCAACGAAAGTGTTTTATTACGATTGTTGTAGAATCTATTAACTTTTGAATATAATTAAACTATTAATTGTTAAGTATAAATTGCATAAAATTTTAAAACAAAATGTTTGTGTGAGGGCGAGCAATTTCGTGAGCAAAAAACCATGAACCTTGTGCGTACGTAGATGTTTCATGAAACGTTTCAAAATTTCAATGTACCTTGCAGCATTGAAAGGAAAGAGATTTGACGATGGCTTTTAAACTCCAACCCAAAAGAAGCCTTCTTGAAAAGTTTCCAGGATATCTATAGCAGATCTCAGCGGAGGATAGTTATGGGAGGTGACTATTTCGAAGGACAGTTAATGTTAATATTTTATCTACGTTAATGTTACAGGACTATTCACCGAACTTTATTGTCAGAGGTTATAATAAAATAATTTAGATTTTCCTTGTCCTAGGATGAAGTCACTACATTCCACTCAACTCCATATTTGTTTACTTTCATATGGTACACCATTGTAGCTTTAAATCAATTCTTTAAAAATTGAATTACATATTTTACGCATTTCAGATCCTATAGAACTCATGTAATTTAGGAAGCAAAGCAAGTTGATTGAATATTTTAGAATTCCTTTAGTCGAGAGATATTTTTTCGTAAGAAGCTTCAAGATTTTTTTGACTAGGAGTATACTTACAAAAATATGACACCACTCTTCATCATCTTCTTCAACTGCAGACGACTAATTCATTTTGTTACTCTTTTCAAAAACAGTCAACTTAATTGATTACTTACAGATATATTAATCCATCAGCACCAATGTCAAATTGTAAGTGAGGCTTATTAAAAAAACTACAGTCCCTGTTTTGTATACATTAGGGAATTTAAGCACTTGTTCTGCTCCTGACACGTGTTACGATTTTACAATCAATAGCAAAGATATATTTAAAATTGTTTTGTTTATTACTGCTGTTCTAACATGATTAGTTCATAACTTCTGGATTTAGGTCTTTAGATTAAAGTAGAAAGATTTACAAGTGGAAAAAATTCGCAATATGTACCTTCGCATCAAATATTTCACATGATTTCATTATCACATCGACTTTTTCCCAACGTTAGCATAAATTTCCCGTCTAGTAAATCTCTGCTAAGCTTGACGTGCATTCACACACACGTTGAATTCTCAGGTTTTATTAACCACTCACCCACTACCCAACGTGCACACACACATAGATATTCACACGAGACTTGAAATAAATAATCGCGATGCCGATATAAATTACGAGGGGATTCCTAAATGGAATCCACCTCTCTTGCGTATTCCGCACACATTATTATCCGAGCTGGAGAGTTTTCCGTGTCGGAAAATTCTACAATTACGGCCCACTACATTACCCGGCTTAATGCTTACGAAAGCGCCGGATTTATGCCCCGGCCGAAGTCGGCCCGTCGCTATATTATTTAATTTAATTAACTATTAATTGCGCCATCGAGGTTTTCTTTTGTTATTTATTACACAAAGAGTTTATAATAGAAATAGCATAAGAAATATACACTCAGAAAGTAAATTTGCCATCGTAGTATTAAATCAGGATTGCGTAGATGTTTCTAAAAAAAATGCCAGGTGAACTCGTGAAAGAGACGTGTGTTATGTCGCTCCATCCTGCTGGAACCATGTTCTTTGGTTATAGCCAGAAAAGTTTTCCGATTTAGACACCAAGAAGTTGCCTTAACATCTCCAGATAACGATCCAGATTGAAACATAAAATAAATCTTTATATTCTTCTTTGCTCCAAAATCTTGGTGACATTCTTTAAAATTAATTACTCCCTTTGAGTGACGAGCACGGTCGGTGATATTTAGTATAAAGTGAGTATAACCGAATTAATGCAGGAATACGGGGAGGCACAAAAGGATTATATGGCCGACCTAATTCGTTATGAAATTAACCTTTAATATAATGTCAATTTAAGTGGGAACGTGGAAGGAAATGTGTGTCAAACAGGAATTAAAGTCTCGTTACTCGCAAGCCCTTTGAATGTGACTTTCGCGAAAGAAACGTCATAAATTAATAACTAGGGACGTTTAATTGTGAGAGGGAGGTAAGGGGGTGGAAATTTATTAAATATCGATTATAGATTGAATAACGAGAAAAAAAATCATATATTAAAGTATAAAGAATATATACGAATGAATAAAACAGTGAATTTTTCAATTCAGTGTATATATGATTTTATAATAAAAAAATATTCCATATAGTATCTCAACTTGATTGTTTTTAGAAATTAATAATTTATTTATATAAATCAATTGGAAAACCACATGTTCTTTTAAATATTTTTTAGTCATCATAAAAAATTCAATACTGTCGAGATGCAGAGGCAGCAAAGGCATTTATCGGCCGGAAATTATCGACACTCCAGGAAATAAATAAGACAGAAAACGAAGCCAAAAGAGAACTTTCAGCGAATAAATCGTGTCTTCATAAACTATTTACTCGACGGAAATAATTTACCAACTAATTCTTTTCGTATTAATACTGCACAACAAAGCACCTGGTTTCCACGAAATTTTTTACTCTTACAACTCGCGAGCATATTAAATTATCGCATGAAATAAAATCATTAATTAAAACATTTCTGCGCAATCGGATTATAGAATGTGTTTGATTAATTATCGCAATGATTTTTGATTATCGTTTTGTTTTATTAGCAACGTATTTTAATTAAATTATACAATCACTAAATTCGGGTTGAGTAATGTAAAGTGTTCTATATTATGATGAACGAAATAAAATTCCTTACTTCACTTATTATTTTTGTAATAATTCAATTTCCTCGTTGGTGAAGTTTTCACTTGATCGGTTTTGCACTAAAACACTATAAGTGAAGTAAGGAATTTCATTTCGTTAATCATAATAAATTATACAAGTTAAAATTTAAAGAACTGTTAAGGAAGTTATTTTAGTGTGTATAATTTAATTGTATTTAATCGAACATCCATAACTTTTTATGTACCGATGTATAGAATATTCATTGCACTGTTAAAATTGAATGTGTTGTATTAATTATTGAACACCGCTCGTATATTAAATCAATTGATTTTATAATGTTGTAATAATTATTGAACTCCCCTCGTATATTAAAGAATTGAATTTATAATGTTATTAAAATATATTATTTATAATTTTTGCTGTTTATTAATGCAATACATGATTAAATTTTAATTATTGTATTAAAAATTTACCACATTCATTCAATATGTGTACACACCTGGTTGATGATATATACAATCGCACATGCACGATCTTCATCATCCATTTGTTGCGTTTCCTTTGCGCCCGTTTTCCAATTTTCAATATCTGTATCGTAATGGGAAACGTAAAACGTCATTGTCGCCTGCATTATTGCACTGCGCCATCAATAAACGAGTCGTTTCATCTGTTACGGAATGACGTTTTGTGTGCGCAAATGTTGTGTACTATCCGATTTGATTTTCGCGATTGTGTCGTTAATGAACAACTAAATTTAATATGTAAAATACACACACACACAAATATATATATATATATATATATATATATATATATATATATATAAATTCAGGATTTTGATCAATACTAACTTTTCAATAAAACGTCGACCGTAAAAGCTTTTCAAACACGTATATAAAATAATGGTATTAATAAATCAAATATTGGAGAATGTATTTAGGTGAAGGGTGTATTTATTTTTTGGTGGATTTCATTTATTCATTTTCATTGGAAAATATTGTTTTTATGATCCTATATTTCATACATGATTTAATTAACAAAATAATGCGAAAACAGATATTTCATTGGCGCAACTGACAAATAAATAATAATAATTCAATATTATTCTTGTTGATTTTCGATGAGTTTTAAATTTAATTATGAAATTTGTAGCAATGTTTTATACGAGGGGGATTCAGAAGTTTTTACAACTCTGTAGAAAAATTCTGTATCTCTGGCCTTCGTGAATATCTGGTCAGAATCTTGTACGACTTTGTGACAGAAAGTTTTGTTGCAAAATCAATAAAACGCTATCTAATAAGCCTAAGTGCAGTCGTTCCTCAGGGCTTTACTCTGTCTCCGGTATTGTAAATGAATTACACTTGCGACGTTCCGAATCTGGCTCCGGTAATGATCGTCCAAGAGTCCTACGACACGGTTTTACTTTGTAGAGAAAGTAACAAAGTAGTGACTTGAAATCACGATCGATCTGAGAGTGTTTCCATGCATTTCAGCAGATTCTACCTCAAAAAAGAAAGACCAACTCATTAATAGTCCTTCGGTGGGGAATTAATTCTGATTAAAGACGAGATTAAACATCTCTGTATAATTTTTAATTAGAATCTATACCTGGTAAACCTCATTAATAAGTTTTGGCAAACCATCAACGTAAGATACAATTTATTTGTGAAATACAGAGAAAAGATAATCAATCCGTATCTGAGATACACAGTACCTATTTGTGGATATTGTAGATCCTCACTAATAGCGATAACGTCGCTCTGATAAGCGTACTGAATTCATAACTTTATATAGGGAATGCACAGAAGTTTATCGAAACGCTCGCTACAAATTTTCACAGCAAATTAGATAAAAGTCCTCTTTGAAGATTAAATTTCCGAAAAACGAGGAAACTGATGATGGCAAGTGTCATATAAATCGATACTCAATTTGCCCCCTTCCTTAAACGACCGTCATCCGCTTAGTGACGCTGCTCATTTCAAGGAGAGTGTTGCGTGAACGATTGTATCCTTCAAATCTTAGTGCTTGAATTTCCGATCTAAATAAAACAGCCATCGCGGAGGAGTGGTGTTAGTCTTTAGTAGTCTAACACTACTCTGCTATAAGGGTGTCCATAATGGGTTACCTCATATCTCTAGCCGTTGCTATGTCATGATCGTTTCCACTCAACCGATGACCATTTCTAAAAACCTTCCATCTGTTCTAAGTACGCTGCTGCAAAACTATAAACCACATATTTAACAATTCCCCATCCACAACTATCACATGCGTGCACTACCGTGAAGATATCACTCCAATATTTCTGCAGGTAACCGTATCCAACAAGATACGGTTAAACTGTTAACGGTGGAGGCTTCTATAATACTTTGTTTGTACAACTAAAACTTTATTAAGTAATTCAGAATTCTCACTAAACAAATAAACACACCATACCTTGATGAAAATGTAATATTCGGGTAATAAGTTTCATTATACATTTTCCTTTCCGTTTTTAATCGTTGAAGGGATAACATCATTGGCCGAGATGGCTTCGAAAGTGCCTCGTGAGACGATCTTTGTGTGAACGCGGTCTTAAATAATGCAAAAGAGAAGAGAGGTCTCAACAAGGCTAGCAAGTTCCCCAGTCCACCCAGAACTTTGGTGAAAAGAAAGCCACAATCAAAAAGGTATTATGTTTGTTTATAGTTATAAGACGACATGATTCCTATCAAGTTGGTGCAGAATGTGCATTTTGCAATTAATTTCTTGTCGTCTTTGCTGATAAAGCAATGACAAAACGTTAGATCGCCATGGGACCACCACAGATATTGTACGAAACACCAGTTTACTTTTGCGAGCAATTGAAAAATAAATATAAAATGTATATGTTTCTAAAAAAAACATTCTCCTCCATGATCCTAAGTTGAGTGATGGAGAATATCTTCACTGTGAAGCCTTCTAAAAAACCTGTCCTGTCGTCTTCCCAGTCGGTCCAAATCCCAGATTATTCATTGCCTTGCTTGACTCTAGAGGCATTACCACAATAAATATTTGTTATATCTTTTTCTATCTCTGATACACACCTTCATATGATATCGATTTCCTCCTCAATCAACAACATTTCACATTTAAAATCACGTAAAAAAGAACATGAAATTAATACATACAATACACATCTTGTATTAGTTTAAATATTATGATAAAGGTAATAAAATCACCTACACGCAAAACTAAATCTGACTGGGTGTGCAAACTATCCATAAAGCAGCTGGCCAGGAATAACAGAGTTAAATTGCTCTGGATTCCAAGTCATGCTAGGATCAAAGGCAATGAAATCGCCAAAGAAGGCTCCAAAACACCATTTGTTGGACAAAACCGCACAGTGGAATAACAAAAGTCCGCATTAAGGTCCAGGAATGGGAAAATACTACCACCAAGTGCCAACCTGAGGAGCACGCCTGGCTTGCGGCAGGCGAAAAGGTTTATCGCCTTCACTGCCGTAAGATTCGGACGGTTTCTCAGATCAAGCAAGGGCAACCCAAGGCTCATAACCAACTTGTTAACCAGACACTGCCCTCTGAAATACCACCTTACTAAGATGGATCAGACAATAGATGCCAACTGCAGATTCTACAACAATGCACAAGAAACAACAGAGCACCTACTGTGTGAATGCTCTGCCCTGTCCCTTCAAAGAAGGAACTACCTGTCATCAGCCTTTTCAAAGCCTGATGAACTGGTACACATTAACCCTGAAACTATCGTAGACTACGTTAAAAGTCTAGACATTGAGAGATTCAAGTAGGTCAGGGATAATTACAAAAGATCTTTTTTGTATAATACGTAATTTATTTTTGTGACTTAAGTTTCGTACCATTTTCTGTTTGAAAATGGTACGAAACTTAAGTCACAAAAATAAATTACGTGTTATACAAAAAAAGTTATAAGTGTGTTTCATTCTATTCCACATGTATAACGAAGTAGAAGCCTTCAACATCAACAATAAAAAAGATATCTTAGATCGAGGTAATTTCGAAAGGCTCAGAGGCCATATGACCCACCCACTGAACCTATAACATAACATAATAAACCTTTGTTTGTGGTTCTCGAAGTGGAGGGTGCGATCGAGGACACCCAATCACCCTGCATATACAATTTAATTTTAATCACTAATATACGTTTTGATTTCCTGAAACTACCACAGTAACACCACTGACGTGGTTTAAAAATTTAATTACAGTTTTAGCTTAATTTTGGAGTAGAACAACACTTGTTATATTCCATATTGTTACTTTTATTTTCAGTTATTTGACACGTGTTTCGATCATACCCGATCATTTTCAAAGGTTAAATAAAAGTAACAATATGGAACATAACAAGTGTTTTTCTTCGCCAAAATTACATATCTGAGGGTAGCTCAACAAGTATCAACTATGTTTTAGCTCAAATATGAATATGTAGGGTGGGTGGGTGTCTGATACCTTACTTTTGAATTATTAGTATTCAACCATTCTAAATGAAAACATTAATTCATTGAGAAGATTGTGGAATTAATAAATACAACATATATTTTTTTCAGATTTGTTTAAATATATAATAATAAACTCTCGTGTGTGTTTCATGGATTGGAAAGTGGGATAGAGGCCACCCACCCACCCTACATATACAAACTAATTTTAACCACTGACACGCCTTTGATTTCCCGACACTACAGCAGTAACACTGTTGACGTTTGTTTAAGAAAGTAAAACAGGGTTTTAGCTTAAGTTAAAATGCATATGTAGGGTGGGCGGGTGGCCTCTATCCCACCCTCCAATCGATAGAACATACACGGTAGTTTGTGCCAGTGTAAGAATTTGTTATTGCTTAATATAATAATAACAGTAAACTCAATTGATGATTTTCAACTTTTTATTTTACTCACTACAATTGTTTCGCTACACTGTAGCTTCTTCAGGTGAATAAATAGTAGCAGTGAGTAAAATAAAAAGTTGAAAATCATCAATAGTTTACTATTAATATCATATTAAGTGATGATGGAATTTCAAAATATAAGTGCCTCAACAATCAACGAAATGTTTATTGGTTGCTCTGATCGACCCTGCCATTTAGATTTCGGAGGAAAAGTCAGAGTTTGGATGATCATATCCAAAGTGGAAGCGAGACCATCCCACTCTTCAGTGGTGTTCATGTGGCGAGGTAAATCCTTCGAGTCGAGAGTGGTTGAAGGCCAAGGTGAGTGCCTCGGTAGTGCGGAAAGACCCTCATGACCAACGAAGGCCACAATATGGCAAGCGGAAACGGTTCTGAAGCGGCCGGGTTTCCTAAGTAAAGGTATCAATGTGGAAAAGTGGTGCGCTTTTCTATCAAAGCCACATGAGAAACTGAAAGGACTTCTCCTGATAATGAGGAGACACAACCCAGTACAGAGATCCAAGGCTGACCAGGAATGAACTTTTCAAAACTGGAGAATATGATCAATTAATCTCTAATCAACCTAAAAATGTTTCACCACGGGTTAAGTGAGAATTTAATTCATAGTATAGAGAATATGATCATTGAACTGCAGAATGGCATCATATTAGTGCACAAGAAAGCATGAGTTTAATTAAGTTCACCTATGATCATATTCTATTTTCGTCTAGACTCGCCTATAACACATCACTCAAGTCTCCGGCCTAACTAAGAAAAAACAATTACTTTTTTGGAAATTCCACTTTATTCATCAACCTGATCTCCTTCAAGAGTGATACATTCATTCCAACTCTCCTTTATTACATTTCGATGCCCTCTATGTGAAACGATCTGTCTTTGCTCTCAAAATAAGCCCCAGTTTCGACAATCGCTTCTTCATTGGAGCCAAATGAATTTCCCTAGCGCATCTTTCCATGTCTGCAAAAAGCCAGTGGTCGCTGGGGGCCAAGTCTAAAGAGTACGGTGGGTGGGAAAGCAATTCAAAGCGTAATTCAACCAATTTAACCATTGTTTTCATCGACTTGTCGCACGAGGCATTGTCCTGGTGAAATGGCACTTTTTTCTTTTGCATGTGGGGCCATTTTTTCTTGATTTCTGCACTCAATCGTTCCAATAATGCCACGTAATATTTACTATCGATAGTTTTGTCTTTCTCAAGATAGTCGATGAACAAAATTCCATGCGCGTCCCAAAATACGATGCAATAATCTTGCCAACCGACTTGTGATTTGTTGGGCACTTTCACCGGCTGCTGTCCATTTAACTGACGATATCTTTGATTCAGGCGTGTAGTAGTAGAATCCATACTTCATCTGTTGTTACAAACCAATGCAAGAATCTTTTTTATTTTGCTTGAACGGTTTTAAACAGCGCTGTGAATCTTCGACGAGTGGTTCGATATGAGAAAACGCGGCACCCACTTCGAAAGCAACTTGATCATGCCTAAATTTTCTTCAAAAATTGCAAAGACACTATCTCATCTATCTCACAGAACTACATTTTACGGTCTTGTAAAACTCTTTTGTGGACATTTAAATAAAGTAAAACTCACTTTGTTGATATCACACTATTTTGTAAATTTTGTAAATAGTGTGATATCAACAAAGTGAGTTTAACTTTATTTAAATATTCAAGATGTATCACGAAGTGAACGCCTCAACCATTAATCTTTTGTGGACATTTTTTATGTTTTCTGAGACGATTGCCGATTTTGGGCGACATCAGTGCTAATTCAACTGGATTTAAATTCAGTATACCAGTTAATAATAGTTGATTTCCCTGGTACAGATTTCCCAAAATACTTATCAAGTCACTGTTTAGCTCCAACAGTATTTTTCCTCATCAAAAAAAAACAGTGTTTAATCAACACACGAAATTCCTTTCTATTCATTGTCTTAAAAATTACAAAAACGTGGTAACAAAACTGACTGTAACTTCTAAACTAACGGTCAGCATCTCATGAAACTTTGACATGTACTGTTTGAAGATTAGTATTACCCGAAAATCACATGGGTCTTTCAACAATGTTTTCACATTTGTGTCAGACCGGGGACTTATAGAGTGACGTATTATTTACTGAATATAGATCCATCCTCTTGATTCCATTTCAATTGCCCTATTAAAACGTCTTACAGACGAACAACAGGCTTTATTCTCAACTTAATTACAACCGCACATCTACAAATTATATGAATTACTTCTCCTCAAACTTCTAGTTAATCCAATAA